>NDGM011249190.1:4396-22962 GCA_002564305.1 Octomys mimax
TTTTTTTTTTTTTGGCAGAACCAGGGATTGAACTCAGGCCCTTGCACTTGCCAGACAAGTGCTCATTCTACTGAGCCATCTCCCTGGCCCCTTTAATGAAGTAGAGTACAGATGTTTATAGGTATGGTTATTTTGTATATTTCATCTAAGTTAAAAGTAAGTAGTTTAAATGATCATCTTCAAAACAAATACAATATATAGCACCAGATTAAATACAAAAATGTGACAGTCTGTAACACAAATGTAAAATAGTGCTATCCTCACCACATTTTGTTTATGGAAAGTATGTTTTACATTAGTGTTATCCAAATTAATAGTAACTTTGTTATGTGGTAATTTAAATTATTAAACATGTTAACTTTTCTCAGTTTCATGTTGTACAGACTACAGATGTTGTGAGAGTTGGGATAGGGGAGGTTGGAGTATCTAAGTGAAGGTACTCATATTTCTACTTTCATTTTTCTTCTGAAAAATTGATGTGATCAGAGGATATTTTATCTAAGTGGGCATTTGATTTAGCACATCACTTTGGACAAAGGTGGCTGAATTTTGGCTCTGCTTGAGGCATGAGTCTTCCTTGGAAGAGGGATTGTGATTTCTAGAGTGGGATGGGAGAACAATGCAGGACAAGGAAGTAGTTTGAGACACAAGACATTCTCCAGTTTGACCACAGACCTGGGTTCCAGTAAGAAAATTTGACTTAAATATTCCAAGTATTGTTAGGTATCTTCTAATTTATGGAGAAAATAAGTTGTGAAAATAACAGATAAGAAGAATGTCTTAAAAATGTGTAAGAAATAAGCTATGCCAATCCAGGAGATGGTACTTACCTGAAGAATGAGGTGGCAGTGAGGGCATTTCACATTAAAAGAGACTAGCATGGGCAAAGACGCAGGCACTTGGATGTATGGTGACCTGCATGTTGAGGAGGTGGCAGGTAGTCCTTGAAGCCGGCCAAGTTCTGTGACTACTGAACGATGTGCAGTTAGTTGGGATTTCATTTTGTCAGCAACAGGACTGATTCAGCTTTTGATTTGTGATTGAGGCATAGCCACACCATTATGTTACTGACTTAATAATAGATAAAAGCGTAGTAAGTTGGAAGAGCCACTGTGAAATTGCCACAGGACATGATGAGGAGGAACGTGCTGGCAGAGGGAAGGAAAACAAAATGACAGCACTGAGGTGAGATTGTTGTTAGGCTTGGCTGTCAGGGAGAGTATAAAACCGTAAGAAAGTCTGATGAGAAGTTTCTGTATTATTGAATTATACCTATCTTTTGGCTTGAAAAACAGCAATAAATGTTAAACTCATAGTTTGGGTGACTGAATTGCTATTAGTGAGGTTGAGAGAATGGCTGTGGGAAGAATATGAAGTTCCATAATTTTTAAAAATGTATTGTGTTTAAATTGCTAGTTGAAGTACCCAGATTGAAATATCTAACAGCAGTTGGGAATGCAGCTGTGTTTTTAAGGCTAATGAGAGAGTTAGGAATGATTTACATTGTTAAACACTGTTCTCTGTCACAATGCAGGGGTGTGTGTGACACATATGAGACCTCAGTTCTAAAAGGAACCACTCTAATTGTGTGGTTTGAAAACCCTAAACAAAACTTTCTTGAATATGTTAAACCCGTGGGGACCCAATATTTGGGATATAGGCAGAATGTAATTTATGAAGGGTGTATACTAACATGGATATATTCTGATTGTCAGGTTCATGCTATTCATAGGTGAGTATTGAATTACATTACAACTCTTGGCAAGGGCACAAGCGAGAGCTTCCTTTTTAAAAAACAAGTACACTATCTTTGAAGTCTTTCAGAGAGCCTCTCACCATGGAGTGAATATGGAGTAGAGCTTAGTATCTCATGTAGGAACGCTTAATCTGGGAGAACGTTGAAAACTTCCTGTTGGTGTTCAGTGTATTATTAAACAAGAAGCAGCAGCCCGAGGTTGTGTCTCTTTAAGTTTTTCTGTTACAATAAAAGTACATTACAGTTAAATGAAAAGCCTAATTAAAAAGTTAATATGTAGCCCAGTCCCTTGATAGCTACTCTAAGTTTTTCAAAATTATAACATAAGATTTTCAATAACTTATTTGTAATTTCATTAAAATTTAGAAAAACAGACTATTCAAATCTTTACATAAGAGTAACATATCAAATTGACAGTTTCTAAACCAGTTTCAGAGAACCATAATGTTCAGTTCCTTTGTACTAGAATGAATCCATTGACTTGTATTTGAAAAGATGAGATAGAGGACTATAAATGCGAAGAAGAGATGAGGAGTAATAAGCTGTGCCTTGGCTTTTGTTGCCTTTTACAAACGCCCTCTCAGGTGTCCTGGCGTGGCTACCTGGAGAGTGGTTTGGGTACCTGGGGAATGAGTTGCTATGGGCAGTTACTACAGTTATTTTAGCAAGGGCCACTTGGTCTCACAGTGAATTTGAAGAAATTATTAAAAAATAATCAGTTCTTCAATGACAGTGGAGAGCTTATTCTGCTTATTAGACAGGTGGTGGGAAACATCACTAACATGTAATAGTCACTACAGCTTTTTTTTTTTTTTCATCTTCCCCAAATTTTCTCTCCCTCATGTTGTCACAGAAGATCTTTACATGGATTATCTATTTGTGTTCTATAGAGACTGAAAATTGAGGATATGAAGAATGGAAGTTAGGAAGTTGCATGGTCTTCCACTATCTGTTTTTAGTTTCCTGGCTGCAGCATTCCTTTCAGGGGAACTTTTATACATAAATGTCAACACTTTCTCTTTGAGAGATAAAAAGCTGATTTCTTCCATGTAGGAAAGGAACTTTGGAATTAAGCTCAACTATTATTTAGTGTCAGAGAAGCTGAATTGATGAGGAAGATTACCTGAGTGTAGTTCTTGAGTCCTACAATTTTCGCTTTGCCCTTTTATATATACTCTTTATGTCTTTAGTTCGTGTCATCCAGACTTCTAATGTATTTCCCCTTAGCTGCTTTTCCTTGGCAGTGTAACGTACTGCTGAAGGCCTACTTCCTCATGGCCCTGAATATTACTTTATTAGGAGAACTAAAAATGAGCAGTCTTAATAAGGAGGAAGGCCATCTTTTCCTTCAAAACAAAAGAAACAAAAGAGAATAGTTAAGAGAAACATCTGCAGTCCTGAGATGAAGAAAGGACATACCACATTCTTTCTTTTTCTTGTACCCTTAAGCTGATATTCTCCCATTGCTTTTAGAGCTTTGCTTTATTAAATGTCCATCAGAACTTGTGTAATAGTGATAATGAAACAGTTTTCATGCAGACATTAACTTAGACTAATGGTATTGCCATTAGATTAAGACTGAGAATAAGGATATAAGGTTAAGATTATATCTTTATATGCTGGGTTAATATGTTGCTGGTATTTTGAAGGTGTTTTCATATATGAAATCCATAAAACTAGTTCTACTGTAGCTTTTATTTCATTCCCCACAAGCCTTTATAAACTTAAAAACAGTTTCAAACTGTTCCAGACTTGAAATGTTAGCGTTTATAGCCGTACAGGAAAGGTGTAAAAAAGTGCTTATATTGCTTGATTAATTTTGCATGCTGACATCTTGTAATCCTAGCAAGTACTTTGAAGACAGTAATATGCAACATATTATTAATTTCTTATTAACCTGATTTGAACTCTGTATCAGTTTTTACTTCTTTATTTTTTCTCTTTAACATAAGAAAAATATGTGAAAAAAAGTCTTATGAGGTAGAGTGAATGTCTAAATGCAGTGAAGCTTAAAGGAGAGTGGTAATCTATCCATTTAAAGGGGCTAGAAAGGACTGTATGGAAGTGAGGTTGGACCTACAAGCAGAATGGAGTGATACCTGTGTGAGAAGGTGCGGTCAGCTACAGATACTCTGGGACTAAACATTCTAATTTGTCTGGAAAGGGACGTGGAGCCCTTGAATGCCAAGTTGAATACTAATTTAGGGCCAGGTTTTTTTTTTTTTTCCAGAACCGGTGATTGAACTCAGGACTTTGCACTTGACAGGGAAGCGCTTATTCTTATTCCACTGAGCCATCTCCCTGCCCCCTTGAATACTAAGTTATACTTGATTTGCTAGTGAATGCCCACCCATTTGTAGATTTTTTGAAGAATGAAATGATTAAGCCCATGTTTAGAAGAGCCTGTAAAAAAGTTGTCTTCACATATTTATAGGAAGGGTTGGAACAGTATTTGAAGGAAAGAGTGAAGAAATGGAAAATTGGGGAGTAATATGAGTGATGGAGTTTCAGTATATAAATTGGCAATGGTTTTATGGCTAGAGATAAGAATCAAAGTTGATTTTGAAGTTTTGAGACTGGACACTGGGAAAACGTTTGGTCCCATTGAACAGTGTAGAGGACTAAGGAGAAGAGAAGTGTGTGTGCACATCTGTATGTGTGCATTTGTAGAAGAAGTTGATGGTTGTTTAGATGTAGATATTTTTGCCGAGAGCTGAAGTTCTCATCAGGTACTAGTTAAACATGCAGCCTAGAAAGGAAATCAAAGTTAGAGAAGAAAATTTAAAGTATCTCTGTAGCAGCTGTATTTTGAATGCACTGAAGAGGCACTGATATTACTGTGAGTTAAAAAAATAGAATGACTAAAAATTCTGAAGATATAGCCTCAGAAAGTACCTTAATTTTAGGTTGACCTATGGGTGGATAATAATCTTTTCAACTTTTTAAAAAATGACAAACTACAGAGGAAGAAAACCAATGTTTAATCAATGCCTCAACATAATAGTATTTTACAAATTTTTTTTGATGATCCTGAATTATGAACAATTCTTTGGCAGGTAGGGTAGTTGTGAGAGATTAATGGGCATTTTGCAGAGACAGAATCCTGGACTGGATAATGCACATTCTTCTGCCCCAGTGGGATTTTTTTCACTGAGACTAGATGAGAAGATAAATCTGAGAATATTTTGAACTTTTATTGTCCTTGAGGCAATTTCTGTTTGATTTTTGGGACATGGTCTAACAGTGATGGTGCACCTTTTAAAGCTTCCAGTGGTATAAACTGCCTGCTGTGGTATGCTGTTAAGTTTCTGTTATGTTTCTCTGTAAGAACCCTGGTGGCCCGCAGGGATGGCACTAAAATTTCTACAGTAATAGAAAGGCAAAGTTATCTGTTGCGAACTTCGATTTAATTTCTCTTGTAGGGAAAGGATGTCTATTGATTTTGTTTTGTTTTTCCAGTATTGGGGATCGAACCTGGGACTTTGCATTATGTGGCTGAGCTATATCCTGGGCCATTGAAGTACATATTTCTATTCATGCCAGGTGATTGTCTCACTAAATAAATTTTCATATTTTTTTGATCAACGAAGGCAAACTGAGAAATACAAAGGCCCTTCATGACCCCTCAGATGTTTGCCAGCACTGTACAACACACATTTATAAAACATTAATGTGATCCCCAATTTAAAAGTAGAGAGCTGGGCTGGGTGACACATATATTTGATTTCAGCTACTTGAGAGGCAGAGACAGAAAGATCTCAAGTTCAGGCATACCTGGGCAATTTAGTAAGACTCTGTCTCAAAATTCAAAGGGCTGAGCATGTAGTATGTAGTTCAGTGCTCCCTGAGGTTTAGTGCCCAGCCAACGGTTGGGGTGGTGGTACAGTCAGTGTAAGTCATCTCTTTTGTTGTGGGTTTTTTTGTTTTGTTTTGTTTTGTTTTTAATGATTTACATGGGGCCGGGGAGATGGCTCAGTGGAATAAGCACTTCCCTGGCAAAGCACAAGGGCGTGAGTTTAATCCCCGGTTCCACCAAAAAAAAAAAGTTAAAAAAAATGATTTATTTGGCACAGGGTCTTGCTGTGAAGCTTGGACTCATAGTGATCCTCCTGTCTCAGCCTTCCCAGTGCTGGTATTACAGACGTGTGCCACCATGCCTGGTTTCAGTGGCTGGCACGGCACATGCCTGGGGTGCTGGGGCCAGCACAACATGTGGTACCAGGGATCGAATCCAGGTTCTTGTGCTTGCCAGGCAGGCACTTAGATCCCTCTGCTATCTCCCTAGTCCTCTCTTTTATTGTTGACTTATTAAATATGTGGTTTTATCTCAGATGTTATATCTTAGATTAAGTGGATTTATATTTTCAAGACAGTAATATTGAAGGACTTCATATATGCTGTCAGATTGCTCAACAAAACTCACAAGCTAACTGAGGAAAAAATAGACTTCACCTTTTTTTTTTTTTTTTTTTTTTGAGATACCAGGGATTGAATATGGGACCTTTGCTTGCCAGGCAGGGGCTTATACTGCTGACCTGTCTTCCCAGCCCAACTTTCACTCTTGAAACACTCTGTTTCGTCTTTCTTTAGAAGACAGAAAAAGAGGGAGAATTCACCTTTAAAGTGAGAGAATAAGTGTTACGTATTAAGTCAGTTTAAGTCAGATTACCATCCCTCCAGGCATCATACACAATGGGAGTGTCCATTTGCAGCTTCTAGGACAGATGGAAACTTTTTGCCTTTGCATCCAGTGAGAACGTCAGCCTCAGTCAGTATGCATAATTAATTAGTGAGTTGAAGACACAGTTTTGAGAAGAAATTTCCCCCTAAACTCAGTACCTTCATATAAATGAAGATTGGTTTATCTTGTTCACATCTCAAAATTAGCAGCAGTAGATAAGACTAGATATTGGGAAGATATTTGGGACTTACGTGATGGACAAATGATCATATTTATGCAGCAGTCACAAATTGTGTTTCATTGAGGGAGTTGTTTTATTCAGTCTTACAGTCTTTTAGTGTCCCTATCCTTTGACGATGGCTTAATGATGACATTTCCTAGGCTTTTACTATCCATTTGCTGCTCTTCACAACTTTATATGTATTAGCTTTTTTTAAAATAATGTTGGTTGAACAACCCTTATCTGGTATTTCAAATGTGTGTGTCAAATTTGGATTTTTCAGATTTTACATAAATTGAACATTCTTAACTTAAAATCTGAAACTCAAAATGTGAAAATTTGTCTTTTTTGAGAGACAGGGTCTCAATAGGTAATTCTGGTTGTCCTCAAACTTGTGACAATCCATCTGCCTTAGCCTCCTGAGTGCTCAGGGTACAGCCATGCAGCACCATGCCCGGCTAATGTGAAACTTATGTCATTACTCAAAAAGTCTGTATTTCATATACTCTTTTGAATTTTGGATTTTCAGATTAGGACGTCTGCCCTGTCACATCAAGCCAGTCCTCTTTGAGTTAGGCAGTATTATCCTGCACTTCTGTTATAGATGAAGACATTAGCACCTGGAGATGAGTACTTTGCATAATTAGATGGCAGATCTGGTGCTCCAAGGCAGTCGCTCCAGGGCTTTCCCACTTACCTGCTCTACTGTGTAGCGTGTATTACCATTCGTGTTTGTATTTTTCCTTAAAGGACATTAGAACAAGTTTTCATTCTGAGGTTAACACAAATTATTTCCTCTATGTGATGATGTACATAATGTAGATTTGGCCATAGCTAGGGAGAAATCCTCTAATAAGCCATTACTGGTAAATTTTAGTCTTAAGCCAGTCATTTTAATACCTTATGGATAAGCTTAGGGTGTCAGTGTTGCTAGCTATATTTTTTGTATTGCCTAAATAGTTTTCATATATACTTAATAGTCCTTAAAGATCAGAACATTGAACAAAATTTTTTTTTCTTAACTGGCAGGGAGGCCGATTGGATGACTTGCATTTCCCAACACCAGGCTTTAATGATCTGCCCTCCCTGTTTGCCTACCTGCCCCCCTGGCCCGCCTGCCCCCATGCCTGTTAGGGTTTGATCCTAGGGCCTTGTGCATGCTGGGCAAGTGCTCTACCACTAAACTTTTGCTGTGTGTCAAGTATAGTTTGTGAGATGTAACAGCCACACATGCTTGTAAATTATGTGATTACAGTCATTACCAATTTCATATTATACTCAAAATATTCCCATACTTTGCAATCTGACACTTAATGCTAGTTGAGTTTCTTTTTTACTTATTTGAAAATAGTCATCAGTAAGCTACCTTTAAAGAGATACAAGACTTTGACTGTTAAAAGTGGGGTTGATTAAATATTTTCTTTCATTTATTTGAAATGCTTTACTATAACTAATTGTAGAGGTAGGATGCTTATTAGCATTTAAAAAATATTTTAGACAGATACCAATTAAGGAAGTATCCATTATTGAGGTGGGTTATGTCTTTGTTATTCTGGTTATATTCCAAGAAGCCATATTTTATATTTATATCTTTAATGAAAATCTATTGCAGACATCAGAAGGGTAAACATAGACAAGTTTTTGGTTCATGAAAAAAAAAAGTGTATGATTCTCTATGAGGAGCTTTGAACCTCTTTTTATAGTTATAAAAAAGGTGAACTTAAGGTTGAAAAACACTGGTATTGAATAGAACCAAGGACTGGTTTTTAATGGATATAGAAATGTACTTGGGTTCTACAGATCTATTAAGTATCTCAGGCAAGTCAACACCTAAAATGATTATTCTAATCTAGAATAATGCTAATTATTTTTCTGATTTTTAAAAATTGAAAAGGGGTAAAGATTTCATGTATCAATTTACAGTGTTTTCTTCTGTTTTAAAAATAACTTTAAAGAATCTAGACATTTAAAATATTCTTGTTACGGTAATTCACCATAATTTGAAGTAAACAATCAAGATAGTTCAAGGAATTCTGAGGTAAGATCATATAATCTTCCATAAACATGTTGAGAAGCAGATTAACTATACATGTATGTCAACAAACTGTTGGAGAATTTAATTGCAGTTATAGTAATCTAGAATTGACATTTTGCATTATGGATATGAAGTTTATGCAGTTTTGGCATGAAAGAATTATTAAATTCAGGAAATACATTATTTAGATTAATATCTTTTGAATTGATTACCTGTTTTAATACGAAAATGTTAACATTACATATAAGAACTAAAAGTCACAGGTAAAATTTACCTTTTAGCTCTCAAAAGGGTCTTTTAGTCACATACTTCAAAATAATAATTCTGTAATATATGTATCATGAATTTACAAAGTAGAGATCAAATAAAATATTTAAATCTTGTCATTTTGCCTGAAATAGTGGAAAACTAACATTAAGTAAAATAGAGACAAACTAATTTTTTCCTTAGTTTTGTCATAAATCTGCTGGATATTCCAGCTGCTTTAGGTAATAAAGAATGTAGTACAGTTTAATATTCTAAGAGTGTTTTCTATTTTCATAGCTCAATTTCTGGCCTGAAATTTCAAAATTCTATTTTTATATATCATTAAAGTTGAGCTCTTCAGGGGATCACTAGTGATACCTAGTCTAGTGTTTCCTTCAGATCAGTGATGGCAAAACTTCTAGAACATTCAGTGAGAGCCAGCTGTGGCATGTGTGCCATAGATTTGCCAACACTATGGTAGATTAAAGACACACCTGAATTTTAGTGTTACAATATTAGTCTTCTAATGAGATAAGTATGAGCTACTTAGACTAGGATTTGAGTGTAACTGATCTCTTCTTCTAATCCTAAATTTACAAGTATGATGGAGTTTCTTATTTTATTTTCATCCTTTGCACAGACCTCTAAACAAATAAATGCATAGGCAAGTAGTTAGAAAAAAAGTAAACAAATTCTTTTGAGATGATTTGAAAATTTTGTGTTTTTATCTTTGAAAACTATAAACTGAGTTGAGGATGGTGTTACATGCCTGTAATCCATCTACTTTAGAGGCTAAGTCTGGAAGGAAGATTGCAGGTTTGAAGCACTAGCTTGGATAATTTAGCTAGACCCTGTCTCAAAATTAACAAGGTCTGCCCAACCTGTATAAGTCCCGAGTTCATTCCCTAGAATCACAAAATAAAATAAAGGGTCAAGAATAATAAGCTTCCATTGTAGAAGTTATAAGTATAGTCATAGTAGCATAATAATTTTATCATTGGTTTCGTATACTTTTCATTTTTCCTCTGAGCATTTCAAGTTAGACGATCTGTATATAAGGATAGGTTTGGATAGACCAAACATGTAAGAACATCTCATAATCATGAGTCTAGGGATTTGTTTAATGTGCCATCTAACATGATCGGTCTTTTTTTATGTTGGAGTCTATGTGTCTCTTTGGGCATGGATTGAAAGCATGGGTGATGCTAGAGTTGTAGTGGTCACTTATGTGTTAGCTTAGAGAGCAGTGGTGCTATATGTGCTCTGCATGTTTGTTAAATGCACTTGGGAAGCTGAGTTCAGCTGAATGGTCATAGAGGAAATCATCTAGGAATCAAAGGGAATGAGCAGCTCCATGTTGAAGTAGGAGAGGAGAATAGCAGCCTTTTAAGGCAGCACCATTCAGTTTTTCTGTGACAGAGCACTAACACTGAAGTGGAATAAAATGTCTTGCTTTTTGTGAGTTCTGTGGGCATTGTTGTAGTAAATGTTTGACAAAAGATTAAGATACAGTGTTTATTATTCCTTTCCATTTATCCATCTTATTCTTCTAAGAATTTGATTGCAGTAATGTGTTTTGAACAGGTAATCCTGGAGTAGAGAGATGTGAAGAATTAAAGGAGGTTCATATATGAGGTGATTGAGCTGAATTTATAGAAAAAAGAAAAACTGAGGAAATAAATGTTTTTAGACTTCAGTCTAAAGAGTTCAAAACAGCTGAGTTAAAAAAAAATCTTGTAATACCTGATTCAGAGTAAAATATAAATGTTTGAATTACTTGTAGATATTTAAAACTTGTAGAAGTATTTTTTCAGTGAGTATGGTAATTTTATGGTTGCTGTTTTCATTCTAATCTTGTGTCTTTTTCCCCTAGGTGGTATCATGGAAAACTTGATAGAACTATAGCAGAAGAACGCCTTCGGCAGGCAGGAAAGTCTGGCAGCTACCTTATAAGAGAGAGCGACCGGAGGCCAGGGTCCTTTGTACTTTCATTTCTTAGCCAGACAAGTGTTGTCAGCCACTTTAGGTGAGTGTTCTTTCCTACTAGGGGTCAAACAGTATAGCTATCTTGATGCAATGTTCATAAATGTACCTGCCTTCACAAAGGCAAATGACCCAGTGACATTTGAATAACAAAAATATCTTGTTTTTAATTAGATGATGTAATCAGCAATTTAGAGTAGATACTGTTGAAATGGTTACTTTTTTTTTTTTTTTTGTGCTGTAAACCTTATTGGTTTACTGTGCTAAACTCCAAATATGTTCATCACTTTTAAAGTATAAAGAAATACAGGTAGACTGTGACTTAGCAGAACTGTGGGAAACACTTTACAGATCAAAAGTTGTGCCCATTGTTCATTTTACAGTTGCTATTTTGGAACTTTGTAGACATTCATCTCAGTGAAAGAGATATACCGATTTTGAAGTATGGCATCAGAATCAGTCAGTCTTTATCTAATTTCACTTTATAGGAGAATTGAAGTGTTACTTACAATAAAATGTACATCTTTAATTTTTAGATTTTAAAATAAGCTTTAAGAATACAATCATACTTCTTACATATTTGTGTGAGGTATGATTTCACATACAATTTAATAATATTAAAATTTAACATTTGACATTGTAACTAAAAGTTCTAGCTTAGTTTTTAAGTATGGAATATGGATGAGGTATTTAAGGTTCAGTTTTTGTTTTGTTTTTCTATTTTTAGGGAAGAGTCTGCAAGGTGTTCAGGGTCTCACTACTAGATCAGACTCATACTAATCTGCCTGTTTACAGCCTCCCAAGAGCTGGGATTACAGGCCAGCGCCTCCACTCCCAGTCTCAATTGCTATCTCAGTGTGCCCCGGGGGCAGGGCGGGCACCAGCACTGCAGGCCCCCCAGATCTGAACCCCCTCCCCCAAGTCTGCTTACAGGTGCTTTAATCCGCTGAACTGTTTGGCTGGCCCTAGGGTCAGTTTTTAAATATCTAAATTATATAATTGAAGACTGTAAATTTGGTATGTATTTCATGTTAAATGTATTATATATACATATATATATATATATATATACACATATATTAAAACAACTTGAAATAATTTTTCATGATTTAGTGAATATATATTTACAGATGTATAATTTCTTGATAGAACTTGTTTTTTAAAATTAGCTCTAGGGGAACTAGGGAGATGGCTCAATAGAGTAAGTGCTTGCCTTACAAGCGCAAGGGCTGGAGTTCAATCCCTGGCTCTGCAAAAAAAATAAATAAATAAAAATTAGCTCTAGGGTCTGGGGAGAGAACTCAGTGGGAGAGTGCTTTTCTACCATGCATAGGTATCTTGATTCAGTCCCCAGGCCACATGGGAAACAATGGGCTGTAAAGATTTTCTTTATGCAGCATTTGCTTCCTTTCCATAGGATTATTGCTATGTGCGGAGATTACTACATTGGTGGAAGACGTTTCTCTTCACTGTCAGACCTAATAGGTTATTACAGTCATGTTTCTTGTTTGCTTAAAGGAGAAAAGCTACTTTATCCAGTTGCACCACCAGAGGCAAGTACAATTTAAATGAACTATCCTAAAACTTATTTCACTTTTGTAATGCATTTTGCTCTTGATCAATTTCGTATGATCTTTATTATAATTGAATAAATGCTTCTTATATTAAATTTTAATTCTGGTTCTAATGTTAGAACAAAATTGACAACTTTAAAAAAAGGTTTGCTGTAATATTCTGTGTAACTTGCTATTTTAAATAATTCTGTATGTTTATAGGCTAACAAATATTTTTGAATGTGTAAGGAATAATTGCTGATTTCATGGTGCTGATCATGAAATTACTGCAGAAGTTGAAAGGCTTACGTCATCTTAGGTTAATTTATGTTTTATGCAGTTTATTTAATATTAAATGATCACTCATTTTACTTGATAAAAAGATACTGGTTATACCTTTAAACATTTTATAAAAACATGAGCAGCGAAGACTACCAGGCTCTGGGTATTAGTAGTAGCAGAAAAAATTAATTTGAATGATCCTATGGTATATATAATGTGGCTTTTTTTAGGATTTACCTTTGTGTGGACATACTTTTCTTGACTTTGAAGAAAGCCTTTTTCCATTTGTTTTAGCCAGTAGAAGATAGAAGACGTGTACGAGCTATTCTGCCTTATACAAAAGTACCAGACACTGATGAAATAAGGTATTTTACAATATTTATCATGTGTAGGCATTTGAAAGACTTTGATATTAAAGATTTATTGTTCTTGGACTGGGAAATTTTTGGAATTTGGGGAAGTAGCAGCATATGGCAAAGTAAAAGTGTCTTTAATAATCAGGTTTGTTGTACCTCTGGGTTGGTTTATTCAAAATTAAACATTTGGGTCAGGGTGACTGCAGTGACAATGACAGGACACTGTCTCTGATATAGTAGAGAGTGATCTTTTATAATTCATAGTCTAATATGTATTACAGTGTAACATTTATGACTCAACTAAGATGATAATGAAGCTTCTGTTTTACATAATGTGTGAATCCTTTTCAGTGTGGAGAATATTATAGACAGCCCAGACACGGAGTGACATGTCTGTAGTCCTAGTGCTTGGGAGACTGAGGCAGGAAGGATTACCTTTGCTACATAGTGAAACCCCTTTAACAGCAGAAGAGAGTAGCATGTTATAGAACTACAGAACATGATAGTTTTTTGATTTTATTATTTGTATGTAATTCATTTCTTCATGTGATTTAATAGGCAGTATTGCCTTTCTGTAAGCTATTTGATTTTTTTTCAGAACTGTTATCTGTAAAGTGTTAAGGCCATTTCTGAATAATTACATAATTTTGGAGATAAAGTAATAAAAGATTCAAGAATCTGAATCACAAAATAGTAATTCCATCTTTATATGATTTCTTTCAAAATAATGGTTTCTCATTTAATTTTTTGACATGCCTTTATCTGTGATCTTTGGTGGAAAGGCAGAATGTAGAGAAAGGAAGATATATATATAAAGGAAAACAGTGTGGAACTGCAAATTGAGAAGTTTTAGATAATATGTACATTTCCGGTGGGGTCATCTAAGACAGCAGTTGTCACAGTGTGATCCATGTACCTGGGACTCCTTGAGACTCGTTCAGAGGGTCTCTTAGTTGAGGTTCTCTAGTGGAGGAGACATATTCACCACTGAGGAGGTTGAGTTCTGAGTACTTGTCTTCTGCTAGCTGGAGACTTAGGGAAAGCACTCAAGTAATTTCAGTTGTCCAAGCCCAAATGCCTGAAAAACTGAAGTCTAGAAATTGAATTTGAGAGCAGGAAATAAAAATGAGACAAAATGTGCCAGATCAGCTTGTAGGAAAGAAAGAAAAGAGAGAATGCTTCTACCACCCCAGGTTCTATTCAGAAACTCAGTGGATTGGATGATGCCCCCTTACATTGAGGTAGGAAGATTGGACTCTAGGGCTGTCCACTGAGTTGCAGTTTAACTTCTACAAGAACACCCTAATGCAAAAAGAAAGCTTAATCTAGACATGCTGGCCCAATGAATTAGATACATAAATTAACCATCACACTCCATAGGATCAGATTTATTTTCATAATCATATTATGACATCATTGGCTTTTTTTCACTGCAACTTGTATAATGAGAGTTGGGAGGTGTTCCCTGATAAATCTACTGGTGCCCTGGAAGTTGTGGCAGTGTGGCGAAGTGGGCTGTATCCTTCATCGTAACACACTTGCAGTTGGTCAAAAATAGTTTCACTTAATGTTCTTAATAAGGCACTAAAATATTTTTTTAAATATCAACCCTTGACTGCATCTCTCTAGTGTTGTTTGTAATGAAAAGGGAAATATAAATATAAAACACTTTGGCCTTGTATAAGAATTCATTGTCTTGAGAAAAAAGCAGTGAATTGAGAGCTAAACTTGCTCTTGCTTTTGTGCACACCATTTTTAAGTGAGAGAAGGATGGATAGAGTGTCCAGTGTTTTGATGTTCTTTGTGAAATAGTTCTGTGAAAATAGCTGTTATATTTTTTACCAATAACAAAATTTGAACTTTTGAGCAAGAAAAACTAGAATTTTAGGAACACTATATTACTTGTCAACAAGAGTTTGAGTCTTGGGACCAGCGAGATAGCTCAGTGGACTAAGTGCCTGCTTAGGCAAGTGCAGGCAGTACCACATGCCTTGCCGCCACCCCAGGTGCACTGAGCCTGGGACTGAGGCTGGGCGTGGTGGCGTACACTTGTATTCCTAGCGCTGGGAAGGCTGAAAACAGGAGGACCACTACGAGTCGGAGCTGTGTAGTGAGACCCTGGTAAAAATAAATAAATAGAGGTCGAGTTTCACAAATAATGACCTCTCTGATGTGGTTAGTGATGATAGTAAAGGATGAGATATATTGGTAATATATATTGGTATGTTAGCTAGAAGATCTTTAAAGCTCAGTGAACTAGTATTTTCTAAATGATCAGTGCTTGATGTTGCAAAATTATGCCTGGGTAGAAGATTTGAAATGCAAAGTAGACCAGTGGATGTTATTGGAATACATATAGGAAGTTCCTTTATACCTTTTTAGATTCCTTAGTACAGCTTGCTTCCAAGAAGTTTCCAGCTCTGTTGACTTTCTGGTGTCATGCAACAGAAGACTATAGTTACTGGAGAGGGCTATTAGAACATACATCCCTTTTATACGTGCATATTTATATGAAGACAGATTTTCTTAGCAAAAAAAAAAAATTCTGTCATAACAGAATGAATGTAGAAACACATGAGTATACATAAGTTTTCATTTAAGCCAGACATGAGATTTTTTAAAAATTACAACAAAAATACTATCAATAAACCCGTAAAAGCTATAATTATTTTTCATCTGCTTAATGTAACAAAATATAGAGGAATCAGTGAATACTTAAAAACACGCTTTAGATTCTATATGATACATATCAATAGTAAATATCCATACAGTAAAAGGTGTTCGGCATGTTAATGTTTAAGATTATAAAGCCATCCTAACCTCTCCTTACTCCCAATTGAGAACTACTGACCTAGGAAGATAGGAATTTAAAGAATCAAAATGTTTACATGTTAATTTAGGTGTATTGTAAGTGTGCATGAAGTTGTCTTATTTTTAGACTTGTGCATATATGTACCTGTGAATTTATTATTAAAGCAAAAATTTGAAGATCAATGAATTAATGAAACATTTGATTTTACCTTATTTGAACTAGTAAGCTGTGTATTTCATTTTGTTTTTTGTGCCATAAAGAATTGGCAACTTGAAATTTAAAAACTCTTGGCTACTTTTGACTAAGAGATGAAATGCACCCATTTTCATTTCTGTTTTAGTTCTACATATGTAGTCTCTTTTTATACATCATGATGACTTCTTAGTGTGCGAGTTTGATGTGGGCTTGAGTCCCGGGCCTCACGCGGGCCGGCAAGCACTCTGCTGCTGTGCCACGGTTGCAGCCCCTGGAGTGCTCGTCAGTGGGCAGGTGCCAGTGGCTCAGGGAGGAATAGATTATGTGATGAGGCGGGAATGTCTGGTGCCGGTCAGCAAGGAGGTACCAGCCACCCCGGGAAGGATGGTGGAAGCAGTCAGAGTGTAATAGGGGGCTACAATGACAGAGTGAAGTGTTGCGTATAAATTTTATTCTTTGAAATAAGTCTAAGAAACTTGAGATGCTCGAGGGGATAAAAAGATTTAAGTATATAAGAAAAGGCTTACTAGAACTTTGTGAGTAGTAAGGCTGAAGGGAAAATTACTCAAAAATATGTGACAGGTAGGGTATGGGTATAGGTCAATGGTAGTACCCACTCAGTTTGGAAACTCTCGGTGTGCAAAAGCATTTCTTCAAACCTGAAAAGAAAGAGTAAAGAATTACTGATGATTTTATATTGCTGTCGTGTATAAACAGCTTGTTGATCCCGTGGTGGTGTGGAGGTCAAAAACAGCTAGGTAGCAGTGAGAGGAAACCCAGCCTTGCATGCATGCTCCTACTCTGAAACCTAAAAGAAATGGTGTTTTTTAGTAATACCTTAGTGCCACTTTCAGAGAAAGAATGCTGTACTTGTTGGGTAGATTAAATACCCCTAATATTTTTTGTAAGAAAAACGTTAGCTGACATAAACATCTATGTAATAATGCTTATCTAACATCAAATGAATGTTATCTTATATACATGTACTGTATTTTTATTTTACATTTAACCTGCATCAGAAAACTTTGTAACACTGAATGTTAAAATTTTTCGAATCAGTTTCCTGGAGGGTTGTTCCTTAAAAGGTTCAAAACATATAATTACTGTTTGCAAAAATTCTAATTTATATCTAATAATAACCTAGTAGATGACACAGTAACCCCTATCAAACCCATTTTACCATTAAGGAATTAAGATTCAGCTTACGACAGGCCAGGCCTTTATTGTCATAGATAATGCCACAAAACAGGACAAAAATCTAAAGTATTTGATATAATCCTATGCATTTCCCAATATCATATTATTCCTGTTTTGTATATGACTATTTAAATTTCCATGTTTAACATTTTAAATTCTAATAACTTCGTAATTGGCTATTTTAGTTTCTTGAAAGGAGATATGTTCATTGTTCATAATGAATTAGAAGATGGATGGATGTGGGTTACAAATTTAAGAACAGATGAACAAGGCCTTATTGTTGAAGACCTCGTAGAAGAGGTGGTAAGTTTTTTTTTTTTTCCTTCTGAATGTCAAGTTCCAGGTTTTTTTTTTTTTTTTAATTTGAAACTTGTCCCTAGTATGCTAGCTGTGAAGAAGTTTCTTTTATGAAAAATATTTAATTTGTAAGTGTAAGGATTCTTTCGTATTTTTCTCATCAGTGAAATTATGTAAGTAATAATAAAATGTCAAATGTTTGTACATTTGATTTCAGATTGTTTCCCCAAAATATATGTAATTTCTCAATAACTTTGGAAAATGGACTTATATTACAGATATGACCATGTGGTTGTACATTTTGAATATCCCCTTTGTTTTTGTTACTACCACATAATACAGTAGTAGTCCTCTTAGTGCACAGTATAAATTGCCGTATGTGTGCATATTTACGTAGCAGATCAGCATTTGCAGCGTTTTCTCTGCAGAGGCAATACTTAGTGCAATACTCTGATACATTAAACGTTGTGATTTTGAAATCCACTCTTCCCTTTCTTTTGACTAGTGGGAGGGAGTGACTTTCGGTGATATTTAATACTCCTCAAAGCTCTTGTTTTTAAATTATATCATGGGTCAGTGGGGAGATAGCTTGGTACAGGCACCTGCCTGGCAAGCACAAGGTCCTGAGTTTAATCTCTGGTACAAAAATTGTATCACTGGATCTGGTAATATGTCAAAACCTGTGTGTGCTTTAATTATGGCACCAGAAATGTGTCAATAGAAAATAAAGTTCTATTTTATTTTATTTATTTTTTGTGGTACCGGGGATTGAATTCAGGACCCTGTGCTTGCCAGGCAAATGCTTATTCTATTGAGCTATCTCCTCAGCCCCAAAATTTTATTCTTCATCAATTCTTTTATCTGTCTGTTTTATTTATTTTTTTCTTTTGTTTGGTGGAACCAGGGATTGAACTCAGGCCCTTGCGCTTGCCAGGGAAGCGCTTATTCTACTG
>NDGM011249196.1:0-15220 GCA_002564305.1 Octomys mimax
CAAATTCAGCAACAAATCAGGATACAAAATCAACACCCAAAAATCAGTAGCATTTTTATACACACTGAATGCACTAAAAGACAGAAATTAGGGAAATCATACCTTTTACAATAACATCCAAAAGAAATGCAATACTTAAGAATTAATCTCACAAAGGAAGTACAAGATTTGTACAGTGAAAATTATGGTACTTTGAGAAAAGAGACTGAAGAGGATTTGAGAAAATTGAAAAATATTCCATTCTCCTACATAGGAATAACCAAGATTATGAAAATACTCCAAAATTTGTTATACAGATTCAGTGCAAACCATTGGTGCACCTCACAGAGATATATTAAACATTCCTCAAATTCATTTAGAACCAGAAGAGACACAGCGTATCAAAAGCAACCCTGAGAAACAAAGGAAAGGCAGGAAGGACCACAATGCCTAACCTGAAATTATACTATAAAGCTACTGAGATAAAACCAGCATGGTACTGGGGAAAAAAAGTAGACATGAGGATCAATGCAGCAGATTAGAAAATTGAGACATAACTTCAAACACACTTAGCCACCTTATCTTTGATAAAGTGGCCAAACAGGCTCACTGGAAGAAAGACAGTCTCTTTAATAAATGATACTGGAAAAACTGGCTTTCCAGATGCTGAAGGCTAAAACTAGATCCATGCCTATCACCATGTACAAAGCTACAATCAAAATTTATCAAAGATTTAAATATTAAAACAGAAATGCTAAATCTTCTGGAGGAAAATGTAGGTAGAAATCTTAATGACATAGGGGTAGGTAGAGTGTTCATAAACGAAAAACAAACTGCATGGGAAAGACTTCAAAGAATCAACAACTGAGATCTCATCTTTTTGAAAACTTTATGCACTTCAAAGTAGATCTCCAACAAAATAAAAAGAAACCCACAAATTTGGAAAAAATTATAGCCAACCATTCCTACAACAAAGGCCTTCTGTCTAGAACATATAAAGAATTAAAAGAATAGGACCCCCAAATTCAAAGACCCAATACGAAAATGGGCATTTGAGATGACTATACATATGTCAGAGGAAGAAATACAAATGGCAAGAAAATACATGAAAAAATGTTCAACATCAATAGTTATTCATGAAATGCAAATTAAAACAACACTGTGATTTGATCTCAATGTTAGCCCCTGAAAGAACGGCTAACACCAAGATGTCAGCTAATAACAAATGCTGGATGGGTTGTGGAGAAAAAAGAACCCTTCTCCACTGTTGGTGGGAGTACAAACTGGTACAACTACTATGGAAATCAGTGTAGAGATTTCTTAAAAATCAAGGATTGGAAATCCCATTCAAGCCAGCTATTCCCCTCCTGAGTAGTTTTCCAGAAGATCTGAAAACCTCATACCACAGCAATAAATGAGTGATTATTTGAAGAATATAAATCTGCTACTATCTACTGACTATTTGAGTCATGGAGAGGGGTGTACTCTGTTCTCTGCAAAAAGGATGTGAAGAAGTTTAAATATATTGGAGAAGTAGCTGCCATACTGTAAGTTGCTCAGCCATAAAACACTTCCAAGTTCTTTCTGTATACCAGGGTACTCTCAAGGTATTTATCACCTACTATTTTCTTTTATGCGACAAGGAAGAACTGACCATAACTCCAAATCTTTTAATTCTGCAAACTGAAAAGCTGATGTATAGCTTAGGGGAAAGAATGGGCAAATGCAGCATAAAGTATCATCTCTAACCTTATACTTATCATATACCCATTCATTGTAGTCAGCGTAGGCCACCATATCATTCTCAGTGACAAACCGAGTATGAGGAAGTCCACTTTACTGAAGGGTACCAAGGAGGACTCAGAAGTATTTTGATTCTGCCATCAAATCAGAACATTAATATATAAGCTATTTTATTGAAAATGTATCTGGATGTTTAAGATTTTAAAGAGATATTCTGCAGTTAGAAAACACTTATCAACAAAGTTTATAAATTAACATTTGCCTTGGGAATGCTGGCCAGTTGGATGAGAATGAGGTCTCTAATCTTGAATACAAAGCAGTTCAGGGTCCCCAAATAGGGATAGAAGTGTGGGCCACTGTTTATTTCTAAAAGCCAAATCATAAAAACAATTTAGCTGCAGGGAAATTGTCTTCCTAAGTCTTTTCCATCTTACATTAAACTTTTTGTTTCATTTTTTTAAATGGGGCCCTACATCAGGATAAATCAAGGCTCTCTGTCCCAAAAGGAAAAATCAGGCATCTGGAGTTATTAAAATGAAGAAATCAAGACATGTCAATCATCAGAGATTGCTTCTCTCTCATCTTTTTTACGAGGTTACTTATTGTAAAGGAAGACATAAAGGTCTCTCAGAAGACTAGAACAGAATAAGTAGAATGCAACTAGGAGATTTTAGAAAATGGTAAACTTCCTATGGTGAATGGAGTTTATCACTTCTTCACACAGCCACGATGCTTCAAAGTGAGAATTAGGTTGCTAATGGCTATCTTTTCATGCAAGTGCTAATAAAGCTACATATTGCTTACAAATAACTCATTAGGTTATTATTGAGATTCTGTCACCCAATAAGATTGGCACTAGTAATTCCAAGTATAGATATTCAGAGTACACCAAAATGTAGATAATATTCCATGAATTAATTCAGAAAAGCACTTTTGTAGTGAAAAGAATGCTCTTTCAACTTTGCCTATATTTAAAAAGCCACTAAAATAACAAATATTCATATTTTATTAACTGAGTACATACAATATTTAGTACATACTAAGCACTGTTCTAAACATTTCACTCATTCTATCCATATAACTGCCTTATAATTTATTATCATTATTCCCGATTTATAGAGAAACTGGAGCACAGCGAGGTCACGGAACTTGTTTAGAAACCCAGAGCCAGTCACTCTCTTTTATAATTATTACAAATGAACACAGACACTCATTTGGCAAGAGCACCGGGGAAATAGTAGAGCCACAGGAAAAGGAAATAGGTGAAAATCAGTTGTGGGTCTTCATGAAAGTAATAAGTGGTCTGTTTGCCTGGGATAGTTCCGGTTTATGCCTGCTGTCACAATGTAGCTGTTAACAAAATATCCACTGTCATTCTCAATAATCTCCAAGATTGTGCAATAAATTACTGAGTCAAACTGCTAGAAAAGCCCTATTCTATCATGCACAAGGATCGAGAGCACTTTTGTCCACAACTTCTCCATATGTAAAGTGGGAATATTATTTTTTTTCTTTTTTCTAATATGGTATTATTGGGGTATTATGTAGGAAAATGTAAATGTAAGGTATTTTGAAAAGTGACAACCGTCGGGTGGCTATTTAAGTAATCTATATAACTATTAGCTCCATAAGATGCAGTGAAGGTGACTTACCCTCGCTAATGGACTCACTGCTCATTAATCCATAATTCCCTTTTTTTTTTTCTTCCAAAGCAAACATTTCTGATAGAAACCTTGGTATCAGGATAGAGTAGAAACAAACAAATCATTAAGTCACTATTAACCATTATTACTGAACCAGAAACTATGTCAAGAAACTTGAAAAGGAAGTTTTGCTAATTTCATTAAATAACATCCATTTTCTGGTTGACTCATTATTTCCACTTAAGCAAGAAAAATGAGAATAAAAAGAACAAACTGTTTTGCTATTTAAAATGCAGTTAAAGGGCTAATTCTGATAGCTTTATCATCTGAAAGAAAAACTGCAGATTCACTTCACAAAAGAAAAAGTACAGTGAGATCTTGTTACCATAGTAATACGTTCCAATTCAGGAAAAAAAAAAATCACTTCCATGCTGAGTACTAAATGATGTGAACCCTATCTGGGCAATACTTGGGGTGTGTGTGTGTGTGTGTGTGTGTGTGTGTGTGTGTATCCCATTGTGTTTTGGTTTTTCAGTCTAGAAATTCCCCAAAATAGGAGAAAATGTAACACCTAAAATGGATAAAGATATTCTAGTCTTTTTAGCTTTTGTACCTTTCCTGTTTTAGAATTTCTATTCCCTGATTTGTATCTAATCCCCCCACATTCTAACTTCTTAACATAACAGTAATTTCATTACAATATTCACTTTCTTTACTCTCTTTTAATTTATCATCCCATTAAGTGTATTCATATCAGGGCAGGCAAGATAGCTCGCCAGTCTAAGTGCCTCCTTGGCAAGCACAGAGACCTAAGTTTGATCCCTGGTATCACATATGGTGCCAGCCCTGCAGCATGCAATGCACCATGCTGACTACCAAACCAGGCATAGTGGTGCATGCCTGTAATTCCTATAATTCCTGGGGAGGCTCAGACAGGAGGATCATTACTAATCTGACCTGCTTAGTGAGACACTGCATAAAATAAATAAATAAAAAGTTAAAGTAAGTGTATTCATATCTGTGATTGCAAGTAAGACAAGAAACTGTGGGATCATTTTTTCTTATATTTGTCCTACTATGTACATGCAGAGTTTAGGATACTTTTTCCTTCCCTATAACCTCAAAAATTTCAATTAATTGAGCCTCATGGAATTTAGAGTTTGGTAGACTGTGTAGCACTATGTCCTATGAATGCAAGAGCTTAAGAAATGCTTCAGACTGAGGCAACAATAGAGACTATGATGGTCTGAATGCTTTTATATTGCTTTTCTGGAAGAAAAGTGATGATTACATAATAATGAACCTTGCTTCAGTTAATCAGGAAACCCCTGGGGAAAAAACGAAGAGAAGGAAGGGCCTCAGAAACAATGAGGGGAGGGAAGGAAAGAAAGAAAAAGGAAGAAAGAAAAGAAAGGGAGGGAGGAAAAGAAAAAAAAGCAGAACTAGAGAGAGGGAAAGAAGGGAAAGAAAAAAAAGCAAGGGAGAAAATCCCTTCTCAGTATAAAAAATACAATATGCCATATTTGTATAGCACTGCCCTAATTTTTTGGTCTAGTGAAATTTGATCTGTTAGTTATAAGAGTGAAATACAAAGCCAAGATATATAAATGCAATTTCAGGATCCTGAAATTTTTACCTTCACTTGTCACAGAGTGCTTGGGAAAGTGAGCAAGGCCATGGTGTTGGATGACCCAGCTGAAACTAGCTTTACCTCTGCTTCTCATTAAATGTCCAGAAGCAAGCAAGCATCAGGTTTTTCTAGACCTGGATGTTGTCTTGATTGCTGAGGCAACTCAGAATGCGAAACAATGGGAGAAACTACGTATATCTTTGACCACTTACAGTCTCTTTTATACATTGCAAAATGTCATATGGTACATTAAATAACCTGAGGTGTTGATGAAGGAAAATGAAAAAAGAAAATGTTTAATGAGTAGTATTTGTCAGTGAAATTACTCTCATTCATGTCAAAAACAAAATGACAGCTTAAATATATATAATGAAAGTAAAATATTATAGTATTACTACACAGTTTTATGGCTATAAAACCATAGCATTCCAAAAACCAGAGCTGATGACTTAAGTTGACCTGCTTTCTACGAAAAACATTTTCATACTTGTAAAATAATGTATAATTTCTGTAAACCAACAGTTTGTGAACATTGCTTCAGACTTTCTAATCATGCTCTAGGGAATCCAACAGCTCATTTCCCCTGAACTTCTATTACTTATGTTTTATGTTAAGAGGTTGCATTCATTTACAAAGGCACTACGTAGCCAAAAATGTCATCCCTAGAGCACTTATTTTATTATCAAATGCAAAACAATATATTAAAAAGCAGGATGAAAGCAACTTACACACACATCAAAATTACCTAATTGGCTTGCAGAAAACAGGTGAATATCGATCCTGGTGTCTTCAGCAGATCCACTTGAAATAGGGAACATACAAGAAGCATGAAAGTATCCTCATTTTTTATTTCTCAAATGCAAAAACATAGCATAGACAGACACAAGTCATATTAAACATAAAATGAAGACATCATATGCTAGGGTTGAAGAACACAGGCTGCTTCTAACCCACTTTTCTCCAGGACACCCTTTCTTTGTATTAACCCAAAGCCAACTTCATCCATACAACCTCTCCAGCACTGTGACTCAGTTATGTAAAATTCTCCAACATATTGTGCTCAATTTTTGTCATTTGAATCCATAGCAATGAAAATCTTTCACTCCCAAGAACTGTTTATCAATGAGTGATAATATAATATTCATCCTTGAGGAACAGTTTGATTAAAGCAGTGCTTCTCTTATAAATAACTTGTTTCATAGAGACCACAGGTTATTGGAAGTGTTTCTCTGGTTTCTTCCTTTATGCCCAACTTTTCTGTATATTTCTAAAGATTAAAAGATAGATTTTTAAACATCAAATCACTCAAAGAAGAATGTTGTGAAGCAAGTTAATGCACAGTACAGAGGGAATACAATCTAGCCCAAGAATAAGAAGACTGGTGTTCTTTTAAAACACTTGAAGAATTATAACTCCTCTCTAAGCCTTAGTGGCTTCATATGCAATAAAAGAATTAGATTCAACTGAAGGCCTTTAAACTTTTACTGACTTGAGAATCTCTTTTTGCCACATAATTTGCTAATGAGCCCAACCTGCTAAACTGACAAAGTAACTGCTCTGGTTGACTAGAAGGCCGGAAAGCATGGCATCGCCAAAAAAATTCCTGTCAGCCCCCTCTTCCCATCCAACTCAGACTGCAAACCACTAAGCTTAAAATCTCTAAAGTCACTTTGGTGATTTCAAGTGGATGACAAAAAGAATAACACACATATTAGCACTCAGAGGCCAATACCAAGCTGCCCAAGGCTCAGGAAGAGATTAAGAAGACACAGTATGAAGGAATTGATGGTTCTCTACTTTTACATTTTAGTTACTGGAGCCTTGTTTTGCTATCATTCATTTTTGGTTGAAAAACTCAAAAAGTCGAAGAACAGAATCAAGTAGAAAGAAAGAGTTTATTACGATAAATGTCATATTTTTATTCATATCCAATTTGCTGTCATCTAAGGACAACCAATTTATTAAGGTCAGAACTATTTCTATATATTTACTCTTGCTCACATTTCTGGGTGAACAAGAACAACAACAATAATAATAATAACAGGGAGAAGAAAAGAGTAAAGGAAAATGAGAAATTTTCACTAGAGTGCTTTGGCAGAAATGATGGATTATCCTCCAATAGTCATTCTCCTTTTTCTTCCTTTTAGACAAACAATGCTCTCCCCATAACCACTTACTTTTAGCTGGAAGAGGAATCGCCTGTCCTAGCACTACACTTGCTATGGTTCTTTGTAGCCAGGCATAATCATATCACATAGTCCCAGTGAGTGGGTGATGAAAGAAGTAATGTAAGCTCTTTCAGGTCATATTCATCCTATAGAAGCTGCTTTCTCTTCTTATGAAACTCAGGCTGGAATGAGAACATAGTGGTGATAATTCACGTTTTACTACACAGATGGGGATCATATTTGAGGGAAGGCAGAGAAAATTAGAAGTAATAGAGAGCCCTTAGTATTATGGTAGAAACTCTTATGTACTTCCTTTTTTGGAGTCACTGTATTTTAGTATACCTTTGGTACAATGCTTAGATTATACCTAATGAGCCTGTTTATTTTCTTCTAACTTATTAATGAATGAAAAATACAAACAAAAAAAGAATAGATGCAAAGAGACAATGTTCATTAAAATGCTCCTGCCTCTTTTACAGAGGGTTAAAATCCCCAGGGAGTCTTAAGTCTAGCTCAGTTCTGAGTGTCAGGTCACACTAAGAAAGCTTCGTAAAGTGATTCTGAGGGTTTCCATGGACATTTCAGGTAGGTCAGATTTCAAAAGTCCAAAAGTAATTTCAGCAGGAGACTGAAATGATTCACTATAGTTACATGTTAGCTATAGCAGTCCGCTTATTTCCTATAGCATGGACTTTTAAAATACACCATTTCACCTATCACACAAATATTCCTATGTATTTTTTTATTTAGCAGAATGGAAGGGAATCATTATATATGAAATATTTCTAGGTTCTTTACTCTTTAATTCCATTCCTCATGACAATAAAATAAGGGGAAAAGGTGCATTACAAAGACTATTCACATAAGCTGGACATATTACACAGCAATTACATTAACTATCAGTGAGATTGCCTTTTTTTCAGGCTCCTTCTCTAGTTATTTGGATAATACTATATATAATTATCAAAATTTAGGCTTTGAAAAATAATGCTAAACTTCTTTCTTTAATTCAGTATGTTTCATTCTTCTTCTGTATTTGCTACTAAAATATCTGAAAGCTGTTTTTAGTTCAGTATTAAAAATTATTGTCTGGCAAGTGCAAGGTCCTGAGTTCAATCCCTGGTACCAAAAAAATAAGACATAAAAACAAAAATTGTTTTATATATATATTTAATAACCCATGTATTTAAGCATTAAAAGGCAGAGAAAAATAGGTTACACATGGTGATGTGACAAAAATGCAGAGCATGTCCTGACATTCCAGTTTTTTTCAGAGTTTTGTTTGCTTTTCCTCCTGCATACCATAATAAAACAGAACTACAATCAATGTGTGATGACAAATGGACTCAGGGTTGGGTTTGCATTTCTAAATATATTGGCATTTGTAAGCTGGAAAAGATAGACGTAATCAACCACCCTCAGACAAAAGTAGGATGACTATGCTGGCAAAATGTTCAAACCACATTAAGCCCTAATTTGAAATGATGTTTGAAAGAAAGTAATACAACTAGGACCAATTTATTTGTACAGCAACGAAAAATTGAACTCACTAGACATACTTAAGAGATGGAAACAATTAAATGTGTTTGTTTTCTAAATAGACCAAGTATATTAGAATCTTCGAAGGTTAAAAGAAATCCAGTTTTACTAGACTTTATTATTTATTGCTGTACAAATACTTAAATCATTTTCTTAAATGGCCCTCTGAGGTTGTTCTAATAAACCATGCTATTTTTAAGAGTGAATAAACAATCTTTTTAATTTCACATTATCAATATGCCAAAGAGTTTCATTCTAATTAGCAGCAAATAATAGGAAATACCGTGAGGAAATGTGGGTCAACTTAAAAAGAATGCCATTTCATGGGGGTGAGTATCATTTTTCGCTCTTGTTGGTCAAAATAAATGATAAATTTTGATTCTTTCTCCCTATTTACAAATCAAGTTTCTATGGCTTTCTGAAAACATTTAGGTAAAATTCTCATGAGAGTCTGTTCAGGTGCATACTTGGAGACAAAAGGCACTTCAGCTGAAAGTAGCAATTGTTCTGGCTCCAAAGAGACTGAAATAGTGACACTGCCATTCAGAATAGCATCTTGCTCCAAATGTGGGATGGCTAGGTACCAGCATATCATCAAGTCTTTGGCTAATACATGTGCTCTGACCACTCCATTGGGAGAGTGTCTTTCAGACCAATTGTCCTAGACTCTCTGGCGTCTTACTCCTGGGGCTATATCCTGACAAGTCTGGCTAAGAGAGGTGGCTCTTTACACACCATAATGAAGCCCAGGTCTCTGAAGGCAATCCTGCCAAGGTCCCACCAAACTTTGCCAAGAACTGATGCTATGGAGTATTAAAAACAGGACAGAGCCCTTGTCCATTCTCTTCTCCACTACTAGTTTGTAAAAGGGCCTGACAAGTCTTGTAATGAATACACATCAAGTGGAATTTGTTTGCAGTACCAATCACACATCAACAGCGAAAGTACATGAGGCCTATCCCCATGTGGAAGACATAAGAAAAACTGATAGGAAAAAGAGAAGACTGGTTTTATTGCATAATCCTAGATACCTATCCAATAGGCTAACTTACTTTATGTAGAAACACTAACATGCATGTTCCTAACAGTGGCTCTTCCTCCTAGAAATTCAGCTAAGGTTAGGAAAGTGTCATTGATTCCCATATGTGTCTAGTCAGATTGTTGAGAAAAATTATGGAGATTCTGCGGATAATAGCATTCATCTTCAAAGATATTTACAAGGCTAAATTAAAATACTGGTGAGATAACCAAAGCATGACTGAAACATCAAGTTTAATGAATTGCTTCAGTCTACACTAGTATAAGATTTCATCTATAGAATTCTAATAGTTTGAGCTAAAAACCAATGAATGTTTCAGATATTAGAGTCGTATTATTTATCTTTTCATTTAAGGTATTTAAAGGCTTTAAGGGTTTTCTTCTAATAAAAATACATTAAAATTCAAATACAAATAATATCTTATAAGATAATATAAATATGAATATTGGAGTTTTATGTAAAACAGAACTTGTTCAGAGAAAGACAATAATGAAGGGAAGAAAATTCAGTTTTTTAAGGAGAAGCTTTATCAAAAAACTTAAATACTATTGAGGAAGTACAGTCATAAAATTTAAATTAGTAAGCAAAAATTAAGAAAGCACATGTTACATGTAAAACCCCATCTTTCAATATTCATGGTGCACAACACACATTGGACACCCTGTTGCTTCTACCTGTCTCTGCCACAATGAGCTCGGTACTGAATGTGCTACACAGTGTAGCTGATTTTAATTAGCCTACTCTTAACTTGGAGACGTGAAAGTAATAAGAAGTATCCTACAATGCCTGAATATTTGCTTTGTATGCATCTTACACTTTAGATACATTGGTACCAAAAAGCATATGTTACTTCCTCTAATTTCAGGCTTACATTTTAAGTTCTTGGACATGCTATTGGAAGCCCTTACTTGTCAGACCTTTCCAAACTAACCAAAACATATCCTTTTAATAAAAAATAATAGCTGTGTTCTCATTTTCAAAGTTTGTGATTAAAACCTACAATGAAAGAATCCAGCTGAGAAGAAATTTCCTTTTGGTTAAAAAAAAATAATGTCATTAAATTTATCGGAACAATATGAAATGAAGATGTTGTTGTTGGGTCCTTCACTTATAATGGAAGCCAAATAGCTTTGCTGGCTTAGTTAAATCCATATATTAATTGTCACATAACATCTCAACAATAATTTTAAGCATAGAAAAGTGAACATACAAGAGAAAATCTCACTATCTCTGATAATCATACTGAACAATGACACATCTTTTTGTATGTGATTTCATTTTCTAGATTTCAAAGATAATCACACATGCTAAAATATTTCTTTTACATATATTAAGCATAGCAGAACAACTTTCCAAAACATAACTTGACGAATCAGCACAATTTCAACTGCAAATTCAGATCCTTTCATATGGGAGTTTAGTTTGCTAATCTTGGCTTGTACTTTTAAAAACAACTTACTGCAAATTTACATGGAAGCATTCTATTTTTCCCATAGCTTCCAGGGTAAACAAATGCACTGTTTAATTACTTATGTTAATGACAGAGAACTGCTACTCATTTTATTTTTCAACACAGAGCTACAGAGTACATGAATCATCCTTTTGAAATGTGGAATGCAAGCAAAACAGTGGATATGAATGAAAACTGAGTAAATAATTCCGCTCACCATCTAAACTTTCTTTTCAGAGCATCAGCCCTGGAAAAGGTCATTTTCTTAGCAGTAGCCTATTGCCCTAAAATATAAAAGGGTGTAGCTGGGAGACTTATTCCCATAGAACAGTTTATTTACTGTAAGATGTGGCTCAGTCAAGTGTTTTTGTGCTGGAATTGTAAAGTTAATTCTTCCTGTCAAAGCCTTAGGAAAACAAGCACATCGTAAATATACTTTTGCACTTCAGAGCTCACCCTCATTTTATTTTAGAAGGTTTTCTTGTTTTTGTTTTTTGTTTTGTTTTTTGTCTTTATGTCCCTTAAATCAGCATTCTTGGATATATAAAAATGAGACTAATAAATACAACAGCATCGTTGCATCATGGATCTAACACAACAAATATCATAGCACTCCTTCATTCTTTTCTCACAATGCCAAAGGGGTGGGGGAAGGGCAGAGAATGAAATCTCAGGAGGTGGATTGACCTTTGTTAAAATGATACTTCTCTATGGAGAATTTTAAGCTCCCTCAAATAGTTATGTCCAGTCAGGGCCAAGGCTCAATACTGCCATCTCCTTTTGAAATTCAGAAATACAACAAGAAATCTCAGGATAAAAATTCAGGACTACAAAGCAAAAAGTAGTTACTGGATACATAAAAACCACCAGAAATACCACTTGTCATTTTAAAACATAAGACCAATTGCTAGAATACTGTACATTTGCTGGGGGCTGCAGATAGTAAATTAACAAGTAATTTAAACTACAAAATGACTCATATTTATGTGTGTGGGATTCTCCCCTCCCCCAAAACCAAAATATACAATTATCCTATTCATTCTATTATTTACAATTCAGTAATTTCTAATTTTGAAGATATTTAAGGATGGAGACAAGTACTAAGATAGTAGACAAAGCCAACCTTAAATTTTGGTAGATTACATCACTAAATTGTCTTTATTTTTAGGGCTTTTCTTTTTTTTTTACTTTTTAAAGAGAGTGAAAAGTAGCGTTAAAACAGAAAAATTAGGAGTGAATCAGAGTTTCACTTAACAAAGTAATATGAATTTCACAATAATGCAGTGTTGTCTTCCTACCAGTTATTATGATATATGCATGCAAAATTGGAAACAAAGAAAGAAATATAGAAAAAATTAAGAAGCAAAAAAGGAGAAACAATTTTTAAAAAGTAGACAAACAAATTAACAATTATCTGCTCCTTTTTATATCCAAAATGGGCATATATATACTTTTCAGATGAAAAAATACAAATGGCAAGTAAATATATGAAAAGCATGTTTAACATCATTGGTCATTCAAGAAATGGAAATCAAAACAACACTGAGATTTCCGTTTCACCCCAGAAACAATGGCTAACATCAAGGGCTTTTATTTTCATATCCTGACTCTAATGATTTTCTTATCTGCTAATTGAGTCCTGAAAATCTACCATTAGAATATATTAGTGGGGGCTGTGGAAAGTGGTAAAGCATTTGCATACTCTGCAGGGCCCTAGGTTCAGTCTCTAGTTTCGACCTCTAACATGGGTGTTGTGGGTGGGGATACTACTTTATAGTTAGAGCTTTCAGGTATTAAAATTCAAATCACTTACAGAAGCTAAATTTATAATGTGTCAACAACATACATCTTAGATCTTACTGTGTGTTATTCTCATTTAGAGCAGGAATCAGTTCTTGGACAAATAATTCCATTTTATGCCTACTGTCCTAGAGAGTAATTATAAAAACTTCAGTTTTGATAAATCATATGATTATCCTAGTCTTAGTTCTTTTCCTGAGGGTAGGATTTGCCAGAAGATAAGAGATTATAAGGACAAATAACAGGCCACTACCAAACTGCCGGGGGTAAGAAGTGGATTGTGTTCTTTAATGGTTGGGCTAAATTCTGAGGCAGGAAAGGGCAGGCCATTCCACCATCCCATGAAGGTCAGAGAGCACACTTGCACAAACGTAGATGCTCTCACCCAGCTGCAGGATGCGAACACCAATGCCATCAAGAAAGGTGGTGATTCCAGGGTAAGAGGCCACGTTGGTGCAACATGGCACAGTGCCTCCTGGAAAAGTTTTGCTTTTCTTTTCAATGAGAGTACACTCTAAAATAACGTAAGCATAGTATAGTATAGTATAAAGCAAAATATGTTATCAAATATCATGTACTGTACATATTCATGAATACTATACTTTTTAAACAAATCTTTTATTTATTTATATATTTATTTGTTTGTTTATTTATTTGGTACAGCGTCTTCCTATGCAGCTTGGACTCTTAGTAATCTCTGGTTTCAGTGGCTGGCGTGGCCCACCTGGGGTCCCAGGACTGGCATGGCATGTGGTAGTAGGGATCAAACTCAGGTCCTTGTGCCTTCCTGGCAGGAGCTTAGACCACCAAACTACCTTCCCTGCCCTCATGCTACACTTTTACGTGACTGTGTGCTATGTTTGTTTATACTAACTTCACCACAAATATGTGAGTAATGTTTCCTGTCATTAAATGACAGGAAACTTTTCAGCTCCATTATAATCTTAGGCCATTTTATGCCTATTGTCCTATGGTATGTTGTATAGTATGATAATCTTATGATATCTTATGATCTTATGATATATTGTGTATTACTGTTACAGTAATCTTATGTGCTGTGTATTACTGCATTTAGAATATTAATTTTATAAGATATCACGGGCAAAATTCCATTTATAAAATGAACACAATCTTGGCAATGGTAATATATGCATTTTTCAACATAAGTACATTAAAGCATCAGATTTATCATTTCTTCTTCTTGGGTGGCACGCTGAACCCAAAGCCTTCATTCACAGATTTCCACTCTATCCCATTGATTTAACTTTGATATTTTGAGATAGAGTGTCACTAAGTCACGACATTGCTTAGGCTAGGCTCATACTGTGACCCTCTTACCTCATTCCCCAGAATGCTAGGATTACAGACATGCACCATCATATGAGGCCTATCATTACGTCTTTGAACAATTACTATTTTTGCCAAAGAACAAAAGTGCTAATATGGAGTTTATCTTCCCAAATTGAACAGATAACTATTCCTGCAGCCATTTCTCAGATACAGAACACAGGAAAATACATACAGAATTGGGCTGAGAGAATCAGAAGCCCAGAGGAGGTTCTATTCCACTGCACCTATGCTTCTCCCATTTAGCAAAATGGCTTTTTATCCTTTATCATTGAATCTTAGAACAAACACCAGAAGTTACTATCATGTTAGTTGTTGGAGAAGGTGTTCTTCGCTGGCTGACAGGAATAACTCACATGCTACAGGTGGGATTCAAACTGAAGAGCCTTTGGCTCAGGGCAAAATGAAGGGTGTAGACTCTCCTATCAAAGACATAGTCAGGAAAAGAGCCAATACTCTGCCACCATAAGTGGCAGAAGATTCCATCATCAGACTTCAGAAATAGAATATATTAAACACTTCTGCAAATCTATCAAAAGAACACATTTCATTTAACTTATAAGAATTATATTAATAAAACTTAATCATAGAGACAATATGTTTTAAATTTTCTAAGTGTAATAATTCAAAACTTCGAGACAGCTTTTCTTAAAGTAAACTACGAAATGAAATCATGATAAAGAAAAGTTTTCCCCTTCCTCTAATAACTAGCAATTTTTATATAAAATTTACTGGAGCAAATTATCTCTTCACCCACTACCTCCAACTGTACTCACAGTGTTGTAAACATTTTGGCTTCAGATCTTTTAAGAAGAAGCATAGGGGCTGGGGAGATGGCTCAGTAGAATAAGCACTTCCCTGGCAAGCACAAGGGTCTGAGTT
>NDGM011249197.1:3503-17158 GCA_002564305.1 Octomys mimax
ATTTTATATCTTTGTATTCAAAGTGTTTAGGATAGATATATAGTTACATTCTCTTAATGAAAAAAAAATACCCTTTTCTCACCCCTATTTTTTTGTTGTCATTTATTTATAGAATTACCTTTCACATTATTAGAAATGTTTTCAGAATAAATACCTGCAAAACCTTCAATTCAGAAGCTGTAACATACTCTGAAAGAAAAGCTATTTAAAGTAGTCAAATAATTTTTTTAATTAGAGAATTCCCTCATACTGATCCACAGATTAATTATAACAGAAGTCAAAAAGGAGAAAATATTCAGAGCTGCGTAAGGGACAGGTAATATTTAAAAGGGTTGGTGTTTATCAGAAGCAAGCAAAAGGAAGCTATCCGCAAATAGCTAAGTTAACTGCTTAGCCTGTTCTTGCTAGGAACATATTGGTTGTTCTAAGATCAAATGTGAAAAGAAATGTGCTCTTTTAGGTCGGTTAAGCCATCTGGAGACTCACTAATGTGCTCTAAGCACACTGGTAAATCATAATTAGAGCTGGTTCTATAAACATAGAGGGAGACAGAGAATCAGGGTACGAGAAAGAGAAACAAGGAAACGCCTCCCTTTCGTTATGTAAGAAGGATCTTTGAGCATTTGCTTCTAATCTAGTTTCCTTGTGTGAAGGAAAGGAAGAGAATTAAGAGCTTCTGGCATGGAGATCATTCCACCACATTAGCTTAACTGTAAATTTAATACGAAATGATGATCACTGCTAAGCTATGACACTCATTAATATGAGCTGCAGGAAGAAATTGGAAAAATTGTGAGAGAGACTTTTAGGACAAAAACAGTGATGTTGGAAAGAAGGTAGGGCAAGAGCACAGAGCGTCATTGCCTTCTCTTTAAATCACGTTGATTTCTTCCCCAGAAGCCCACATGCAGCAACACATGATTCCTTCTGAAATGAATAAAAAACCATGATAGACTAGCTTAGCCTTGATGATTGTTGAAATTCTATATTAAAAATGAATACAAGTCATGATGCTAAATTGGAGCCTTTCCGCAATTTTTTTCCCCTCAAACAGGCCTGTACGTTACCAATTGCCAAATTCCTGCAGGTGGAATAATATTTGCAAAACATCTCAAGAAAAAGAAAACACAAAATACAAAGTTGAGTCTCTAATCTTGAGGAGAATCACCATAATAACTGCGCCTCCAACCATGCATGACCCTCCCTTGGCTTCATCTTTCAAATGAAACTGTGTACATTAGTGGAATGTAACCTCTAAGGTAAAGAATACTTCTATCGTCACACTAGCTTGTCGATCAAACACCTCGTGCTTTCTACCATTAATTGTGGCAGCTGGAAGTCTTTTGCTTTTGAAAAAGAAGGAGAAAAAAAGAAAAATGAGGAGAGACCTATCAAACTAGCAGATTTTGGTACAGTCTTTGAACCTGTGGATACAGAACCCGGGGCAGTGGGGGAAACAAAGAGTATTATAACTACAACAGAGATAATTCTCATGAAGCCTAGGTGCTAAGAATTAAGTGCTTTGTGTGTATTGTTTCCTTTACTGTAGATGGATATGGTTATACATGATTTATAGTAAAGTAACAGGTTGAGAAAGGAAGTGGCCAAGGGATCTTGCCCAATAAACTATGTGGAACTCAGACTCAGCTGCACCTAATCCCGTGTTCTTGCCTTTAAATGGCATTGCCTCTCCTTTAATCTTGCAGGTTGTTTGCAGTGACTTGGTATATTTAACAAACCTAAATGGGATGCTAAAACCAAGATAAAATTGTAAAGTTTAACAGCAAGACAAAATACTTTATAGTTTATTGATAGAGCACTTTCCACTTTTTGAAATAATTGCATGAAACTAACATCTTTTATTAAAATGTCATTTCAAGCTTCTAAAACACTTTTACTTATTTTAGAGCATGTAACCTTTATAATATTCCAGTAAGATGAAAATCAGAGCCACTGTTTTCTCTATTATAAAAACAAAGTTACCAGAACATAGAGAAAAGAGAGTTCAAGTGATTTAAATGTGACTTCAAAACTTGCAGGGTGATATTTGGATGCAGAATTTAATAGTCTCGGTCCAGTGTTGCCTCCACATGTTCTGGCATCATAGGTGGTACAGTATAAGGTTCTAGTGTAAATTCACTTACATAGTTGAGTTTTACTATGAATTCCCTAAAATAGTGCCACTAAGGTATTTAGAATCTAGACGGCTCATTTCAATATTTCTGGTTCATATTTTTACTAAGACTAAGCCAATCCAATTTTCTTCAAAGCCCGAATTTTAGCCTATATAACAAGATAAGTTTCAGTGATTGAAATTATTACTAATAATTATTACTAATTTGTGCCATCTGGAAAGTGTTTCTTAAGAGGCCTGGATGCTCTTTCTCCAAAAAGTAGAGTAAACTACCGCGTACTCTAATGTTTCTGAATGGCTTTAGGGTAGTGTAGTTCATCCTTATTGGGAAGAATGCTTCTCCAATGTGAGCAAATGGCTGGCTCAGCAAGAGAATGCGTTCCACTTCAGTGGGTAACACCCAGCTACTTGGCATATTGCAGGCACTCAGTAGCAAATAGATGTTGACTACTGTGCTGAGTGGATGACAAAATGTCCGATCCATTGACATCCGTTCCTATCCTATCCTTCATGGTTCTGCCATTTCCTAATGAAGTAAGTCCCTATGTTTTAATCTAATCAGAAAGCAGTGCAGTATTGAGTAATAATGTGTATGTATATATGCAGGGTCGGTCAGTGAAGTAAATGGGAGATACAAGTTACTAATGTTACTTTAAGAATATTGGTTATCCATAACATTGTAGGAGTAGTAACTGAAAATGAGCTATCTAAACATATAGCAACCTAGATAATTTGAGAAAAGATTCCTTAGGAATTCATTTACTTGAAAGATGGAATAATGAACTATTCATTCATATGAAAAGTGACAAAATGATAGCACAATAATGCTCAAACTCAGCACTCTTGAAAAAATAAAGTATATTCTACTGATAACATCAGTTAGAAAATGGAAAGTGGGCCAAGGGAAGGAAGAGAGATGGAAGGCTGAAGCATATCATTCAGGTAACTTTGATATGTTTCCTATCCCCACACCTTCCACTGAGAGATATTTATCTATATTTCATTATAATCAAAATTATATGGTTTGTGACTAGAAAAATTAGACTCATGAAATTCTGGCTTATGGTATGCTGCTATAATTTTATAGCAAAGATTTGACACAATTGGCATGCATCTTGGAATATAAAAGTATGATAGGGGCACGAGCTCCATGTAAAGCATTATTGGAAATGGTATAAAGAATGCCTAGAATTAAAATCTACTAGAGCTGAAGCTTAACACTGAAGAAGGGACTAAACTTCTTTTATTCTTGGTGTCTATCAAAATGGGGATAGTTCTGTATCTCATAAGATTGTTAAGAACACCCAGTGCCAAAGCAGAAAGAGTCCCTTGTGTACTATCTGGCCTCGGGCACTTGTTACCTCTCATCTAGTTGCACTCACAGTTACATGACATCAATCCTTGAGCAAATGATTTCAGTTTTTGCTTAACTACATGGGCCAGACCTGGGAGTCCCAGGTAACTTGTAATTCCGTGATTGTACTCTAATGGGAACAAGTAACCAAGAGAGAGCAATTTGTCCTGGAGTTGGACCCAGAGGGTTGCAAGTGGCAATTATTGAGGACAAAGTCAAGAAGTCAACAGCCTTAGGCCAAGATACTTCTACCCTGTCCTCTCTAAGGCCATCTCTTTCATATTTTCCTAACCTTTGCCTTTATTGTTCTTCCTGTTCTTATATATTCCATCGGACAACAAATATGCTCTCATTTTTCTTACATTAAACTTTTGCTCGGTTATTCTGGCCACCTCAAATCATTTCAGGATTAATAATTTGTTTTACCCAGTCACTGGGGATATGGATAAATACCATTAAGGGACTGGATTAACTCTTCTTTTTGTGTTGAGAAGAAGAGACAATTTAATCCTTTTCCTAACCATCACTTACTAGAATGAAAAACAGGTCAGGGTCAGCTTTTCAAAAACTTATTCAAAAATATTTGCTCTAATTCAGGTATTCTTCAAAAGTAATTTTTGTTGTTGTTTTTCTTCCCTGGAGCCTATGTCTATTTTCTAACCTTCAAATAACAAGTCATTGACTAATTGCTTCCATTAGATTTCTCTTTAACCTCAAAACTTACCTTTGTGCTTAGTCATCCAGCATTGTATTTATTCTTTCCAAAAAGAAGTTGCATGCTCTGATGTATTTCCAACTGAAGACACACAGTCAAGGGGAGAAATTGATTCTAGTGCACTCTTTGGTTGGGAGGTGGAGCTTGACTCACTCTGCCACTCTCATTCCCCTTTTGTACAACTGTCATAGTCATCCTTACATAATTTCTTTGATTTAAACTTCTTGCCTCAACACTTGCACAAGAACCTAAGCATAAGTGTTGTGCTCACCAGGATTACAGAGTTCTGTAGTCTTCTCTTAGATGGCGTTTATGGTGATGGGCTTTTAGATACTGCGGCTGTTGCACCTCAGTGACAGTCCTGGGCACAATGGATTGAGATGGAGAGGCCTACAGATATGTGGTAAATGGAGACCACAGTGATTTCAGGAAGGGTCTTCCATTGTTTTCCCTGGTTTATTTTAAAAATATACTGAAGATTGAATTGTTTTTGTTCAAATAAAAATTGACTTTCCAGAGAATGGAAAATACTTGTGCACATGGAGGCAGTGGTAAGAACTACTGTAAGACTATTCTAGGTGCTGAACTGATTAAGGAAGCAACTACTTATAAGCAGTTTATTAAAGTCTGAACCTATTATAGCCAACGTTTTGATCTTTGTACCTCAAAATGACCTCTTTCTCAGAACTTTGCTTTGAATCTTATTTTTCTATGAGAAAAAATAAAGCCTTTGTTTTCATTCTGTTTTGTGAGGAATTTCTTTACCTTTTCCTATCCTTATCAGTGTATCATTTTTTAAATCAGTTTAGCAACTCGACTGTGACCTTTCCAATTGAAAGCAAGCATCTTCCTTTTTATCCACTGGAGATTGTGGGTTTGAGCATAAGATTATTCAGAAGTGATTTAATAATGGGATCATCTCAGCACAGACTTAATCCACACCCTTCTCACTGATGATTTTCCTGATAACAAAGAAAAAGGCCACTTCAGAATAGAAATAACTTTTCCAAATCTGAGCTGAATTTGCCTGGGCAACTTTGATTGGTTCAGTCCAGATGACTCACTTTATAGTAAATTCCATGTCTGTGGTCAGGAAATTTGTGAGTGTGAGTCAGACAAAAGAGAACCTTAATAACGCAGGAGCCAGCAGCCCAGGCATTCGGCTCGGCAGTGCCGTGAGCACTTAAGCACTAATCAACTGACTCCTGAATTGTTTGTCTGGGAATATCTGCACGCTGCAGAAGGCTTGTGCTTCCTGCAGAATCTTCTGTGCTTTCCTGCGAGAGGCTGTGAAAGTGGGACTTGCTGTCCTTTTCTGCAGCGACACTGGATAATATTACTGTATCATCCAGCCAGCTGACAAGAAGAGATTAAACATTATTTCAACAGCAATGCATAAAAACTCTAAGCGAGGCCATGGATCAGTGGTGACCTCCCGTGAACTCTTGCTAGATGACTCAGAAGCAAGATGCAGTGAGCTCGTGGTCAAGATGGGGTTTGAGAAGAGACAGATCCTGCCTTCTCCGCCTCACTGAATTCACTGCAGGCTTCAGACCCAAAGCTCCCTGGCACAAAGAGAAAAACTAGCTGATTTTCATACAGCAGATTACTAAAAGGGCTCAAGGGAAATTCATTTGAAATGAAAAGAATTACTGCTCCTAATGATTTAAAATCCTCACGGTCACCTGAGATCTCTTCTGGGTACCAAATTTATGGGTGAGCCCTTACCATGTGCCTTCATATCACAAAGGGAAGTCTGAGTCAAAAGGACAACCTTGAAGTTTCTCTGAGCTCTTGTTCCTTCCTTCCATGAGGCAGATTGTATTTTTGTAGTTGGAGCTCATGTCTGCCAGGGTGCATTAGCATATCATGTGCCTGGTTACCAAGAAAAATGTGTCTGAAGAGAAAAACAGGAGGGTATTCATGGGCTGGGCTCTTGCTCTGCAGAGCGAGTGTGAGTCAGCAGTTTGGAGATCACCGGCTGGGGCAGAAGCAGGCCAGGGAGCCAGCCCAGCATGCAGAAGAACCCCAGGCTCTCTGGCTGCCACTCACCACCTCCTGGGCGCACAGCAGCCACCCTGGGCTGGTGAAGAGGCTGGGGAGGCCTGGGTTGCCAGCACTTCCTTCTTCATGTCTGCCAGTATTTCCAGAATTCCTTTAACAAATGCTGACCATCTACAAAAGCAAAAAGTACATGTGATAGTCATTGCACATGAATCTTTGCATTATAAAAAAAAATAGAAATTAACGCAAGAAGGTAACTCTTTATTCTGTCTTGCTTTGGATATTTTATATCATTGGTGTTTTGGAAGTAACTGCTTTAGTACAGCTGACTTATGCCTCACTTAACAAATGTGCAAGATGCAAAATAGTTCTAAATTCCTGTAATGCTAACAGGAAGAGCTATCATTGACGGTCTGTTTTACGCTATTCATGCCATGCATGAGACAATGCCCACCTCACAATCAGGACTCGGGAATAGCCAATGAATGAAGTCTGTTTATCTATCCTCTTTTTATTCTTATCTTAGGCCATCACTCTGTGTCGGTTCTGCAAATGCTTCAGTGAAGTCAGGACCACGTTGCTGAATCGCCACATCCTGAGAGGACTTCATCAAGCATGCTCTCACAAGGCAGTCTTTAGTCAGGTACAGAAACTGAGGCACAGGCAGGTCACATGATTTATCCAAAATAAAGGGAGTCACGTTCTTGTAGAACTAGCTCTGGCAGGCCCATCTTATTTTTTCTCACTCTATCATAAACGAACAAGTCTATACGTGAAAACATTCATTTACCGTCACCTTGGACAAAGGCAGTGGGCCACAGCATTGCTTCTCAAAGGGAGTTGTCTGTGATTGGGCGACCCTGTTTTCAGTCACAAGCCCATACAAAGCTTCATTTCCTCAGAATGCTTTTTAAGGAGCCAGACAGTTGAGAGCAGTTGCCTTCTGGAGCAGCACCTCTGAGAGACCACTGCAGCAGAGCTGAGGGAGAGAGGAGGAGGTGGCGTCAGAGGCCTGTGGGTGCTGGGCCCTGGGGAGGGCGAGGAGCAGCAGGGCAGGACAGAGGATGCGTTTTTCTTCCCTCTGCCCCTGTCATTCTCTCTCTGTGAGCATCAACATTATTTTGTGGTTCTTCTAGGTGGTTCCCTAATGCCCCCAATTTCATTCTGGTAGGAATATTTGGACAGCTCTATACAGTCAGAATGCTGCTTTGGATAACATGCTATTGATTTTCTAAATGCACTGGGTATAAACTTTCTGCATTGAAGTCCTGTGGAGCAGTGGAAATCTTATTTGTTTTTAAACTAGTGACCATTTTTTGCACTTCATCTCAGGCTGTGCACAAACCACTAGTGAATGCCCCTATCAATCTGTATATTGAAAACTGTCTTCCCTATGTTTCCTTTTCTTTTTAGAAAAAAAAATATTAATTTTAGGTATAGTTGAAAGAATTTATCATCATATCCTCTGGTAATAGCACAGACCTCTTGGGAAACTAGACCTCTTATGAGTGAAGAGAGAAATAAAATATTGTGAAGTTAAACCACATGTGCCTTCATCTTGGCTCTTAGCAACAAAGTAGCTTTATAAAATGTGATTATAAATTATTAAAAATTTTTCTTAAAGGACAAGAAAGTATGTGTCAGCCAGAGAGACAAAATATTGCCATGATTTGTGCTCTTAAATGATTCATACTAGACATTAAAACAGAAATATTTGTTTGTCTGTTCATTGGTTTATAAAATGTTTTTGTCAAAAGAATTTAATAGGAACTGTAACTGCTTTGACTCAAATCTGATTAAAACTCCAGAAATTGGCTACCACTACGTAAGATTCATCATCATAAATGTTGGAGCCTTATGGCCCATGTATAATGGCATTATTCTATTAAAGCTTATTTGTAAACATACTTGTCTGCTTGGCTAGCTGCACTGAGTGGGGCTGAAATTAAAGTCTGACTATGCCCCAGCTACTCTACTACTAGAGCACTCACTGCCTCTTGCGCATTCCAGGTAAAAAAGTATGGGCACATTCTCAAGTTCATAGTGAACTTTCATTGAATCCCAGGATGAAGCAAGATCTGCTGGATATTAAGTCACAAAATGTGAGCAATAGCTAGATTTCTGCCCTGGCATGATTTTGGTCCTAATTGATAAAGTAAAATGATTAAGTCAATGTTTTATGGCTTAAGTAAGGTTAAGAAGTTATCATGACTTTAAAAGTCCTTTATAAATGCAGAAGGCTATGCAAATGTCAGCTACCACTCCTAAGAGGCCATCATGGCATTGGTAGGCTGATTGAATTTAGCTTAAGGAATGATAATAAACAAGAGAAAATGATTGCATTCACCTGAAATTTCTCAAACATCATTGTTTCTGCTGTAGTTTGCACGTGGTTTGTCTTTCAAGGGCCCTATTTGAGGCTCAGGCCCCAGGGTAAAGGTAGAATAGGCAGCTTTAACAGGCGGGGACTAATGGAAAGCCCTTAGGCTGCTGGGATGGTGCCCCTTGAAGGAACTGAGACCATTCTGCTGGTACGCTGGTTAGCTCTCATGGAAACATTGCTGCAAAAGCCTGGGCTTGGTGACATCCGTCTCTGTCAGCTTTCGCACTTGGAGATGCTGTTTCCTCTTCCCATGTGGACTCCCACCATTGCATCTGCCACAAGATGATGCAGCCAAGGGGATGCTAATGACTTGCTGTGCCATTTGAACTTTCAGACTCCAAGATTGTGAGCTAAATAAACCCTTTTTCTTTATAAAGTTCATCTTCCTCGGTTATTTTATTAGAGTAACAAAAGTGAACTACAGTAGTTTCCAAATAAAGAATATGATTATTCCTCCAGAAAGACAAAAAAACAGAAGAGACACATAATATTTTACCAAAGAATCCATAGAAAGAACATATATATTTCCTGGAAAGACTTACCTTAATTCAAACAACGCTTTATACACGTGAGGAACATATGAGGATAAAGTGATATAGAATGTACCCAGGAACATCATCTTGCCCCTTGAAAAAGAATGGAACTCCCAATCAAGAAACGTTGCATAGAATTTAAATGTCAAAAGGGAAGTGTTACACTAAGGACTAAGAATTACTAAAGATAGGAGCCTTGTTTCTTACAATTCTATTGTACTTGGGGTATTCTGAATTCAGAATTTCCCCGTTTTATGCTTTATTTATTTATTTATTTATTGGCTGTAACTGGATGTGTGTAAAGGCAGAAGTGGGAGGCAGTAGGATGCAGCACACAGTGACCAGGAAATACGTAAAGGGCAGTCAGCAACAGCCCAAGTGCAAGACAGACCCGAGACAAAGCTCTCGGGACAGAGCTGGAAGGAGTGGCGGCAGAGTTCATCCTGCACAACCAACGCAGTGGTTCACACAGAACTCCCTGCTCACCTGTGCCTGCATTCCCTGAATAATTGGGAAATTCAGTATTTTATTCTGTTAAATTTGTGTTTTTTATTTTCGAGGGAGAAAAGAATAATGGAAGGCAGGAAGGAAAAGTAGTAAATCATTTACAAAGGGAAGATAAAGTCACTAGAAATAGTCTTTGTGGAAAGAACAGAATATTAAAAGTAAGCAAGAAGGTAAATTTTATTGCAAAGGAGTGAAAGGCAAATCAATACAAGGCAAAATAGGTGCCAAATCAGAGGAAAGAGGAGAGACACAAACTTCTTTTGTGTTTGACAAAACAGCTCAGTGCACCATCCGTGCCAAGGTCTGCCCTTGTTCCTCAGACCACTGCAACTGTTTCTTTTCAGCTCCCCACTCCCAACAGACAAGTGGACTTGCTAGTCTGCTTCTTGTCAGCTACCATATTTGGCCACTTAAATTCTCTACTTGGATGATGGTCCTAGCCTGCGTTTTTCTCCAAGTTCCTACTGGCCCCTTACCCCCTGCCTCTTCTTTATAGTGGTTTGATGGTCATTGAAGAGCTTTAAATCAGCCTGAAAAATAGCCAGTTGCCTACATACCTGTTCTTGGGTGGCTTCAGAATCTATTCAGTTGTGTCTGTAATAGCTAGAAGTGTCACTCGGACATTTCCAGAGAAGTGAACTGAGAGTCATCCACTTCTTGCACAAGATTACTGTATGACATGATGCAAAAATTCCATTTTGGAATACAATTTCCACATCTGTGATCTTATGAAAGGAAAATATCTAAAAGTGCTAATAGATTCTAGGGCAGAGGAGGCATTGAAGAAATCATCAGGGCCCAACTGTCATTTCATAACTGAAAGAACTGTGGGTGGTGTGGATGCTACTCAGTGGCCATACATCTTCTATGAAGAAGCAAAACAAAATTTTGTGCACTGACTTTAATGATGGTGTGTTTCCTTTCTTACAGTATCAACTCTTCCAAATAGTAACATATTATGGTATATTCTTTCATATTCCATCATCATTTGGCACACTTTCCTATAAGTAATTGACATTTTAGGTTGTTCTGATCAGTGTTGATTTTTGTAGCAATGACTCAGATTCTTCCAAATACTTGGAGACACCGTGCACAGAGACACAGTGAGAGGCGTACATACTTAATATCGAATACACTAGCTGCCAGAATGATCAAGAGTGAGAAGAGAACTGCACACAAAGGCCGACGTAGAAACAAACCTCCCTCTTGCTTTACTTGGGAAGATAAGTGGCTGATATCACTCTATACAAGTCTAAATGGGGACTGTACTTCATCATCAGCTGGCCTTATGATTTAGCAGGGCTGTGTCCAAAGATATCTCTAAATGCACATAAATGACTTTGGCTCTGGAAGCCAGGCAGAATGACACGGCAACAAGAAGCGGTCAATATCTCAGAGAGCTGGAGCCAAGGGGATGGAAGCACAAAATGAGAGCATGGTGCATAACCAGGTTTGGTTTTAGAACATTAATAAGGGCAATACTACTGAAAATTCAAAATACGCACCTCCAAGAGGAAGCTATCTTGGCAAAAATAGTGGCAGAAAGAGTAAATGACAGGAAGTCCCTTCTTTATGCTTCTCATTGGTGCACTTACATGTTTGTTGCAGATTGCCCTAAGGGAATTAAGCTGTGCATTCTAAACTCAAATCGCCACTCATACTGCTTTATACATAGTTTGGGGTGAGTTGTGCTTTTTCCTCAGACTAATTTGCAGGAAACGAGGTCTTTTAAATATCCTCAGCTTCCTCAATTGGTATAAAAATAATGAGGTTAGTGTGCAGAATTCCAAATTTGATAAGGTTTAATTTTTATCTTATTCACGTGATAAATTTTATTTTCCAGCGTGTGCTAGAGAGCTTTACATTCACTAAACCTGAGGACTGTCCAAGAAAACATTTTAAGACATTTTTAATCACTAGATTTATTCCCTATAACACTTAGATACATAGCTAAATAAAGTAACCACATTATAATATGTGGTCACTGTTATATTTGTAATGCAGGTATGATTTATTTTAATCATATTTCAAATAGATGCCCATTAATATTTTCTCCAGGGAGCCCCTGCAGCTGAATAGCCCAACACTATTGATGTTTTCCAGAAACTAAACCAGACATCCAGTTAATCTCCAGATAATTGGGCTGATTGTATTCTGACTGCCTGGTTACATCTAAAAAACTTTGCATATATCTCACTAACCCCACAAGAAATGAAACCCAATGTTTGTATTTCAGGAACTGTCTGAGGCCACAGGAAACCTATTAAATCACTTGCTATTGCTCTTAATACCACTGTGTTCCAGTAACAAAACTGCTGTCAATTCTCCAACCAGGTAAGATGAAACTCTTCTCTCAAGAATCCTTGAGTGTCCCAAAAATTCTGTTCTTGCATCTCAAATGTGAAGATCAGAAAACTTTGGTGAGGCGCAAAACTTACATTTCACCCCACTCTTTTGCTAAGGTTCTTCCATCTCAAGAGACTCAGAGGTGATAGTAATACTGGCCTGTGTTCTGCCTATTACCTTTGAATCTGAGTCTTTGTGTGGAAGACACAGTTGTTTAATGAAAACAAGACCTGTTTGAGTTCTGTTACTGAACTAGAACATGAGTCTTGAAACAGATTCATAGATAAGAAAATACTACTGATTTCTATAGGGGAAACCCATCTGATTCTCAAACAGAAATTTGAATACTCTCTCTACTTGGAGGAACCAAAACCATCTTATCGCCTATTTTGCAATGTGAAAGTCAACTGGTTATCACTCAAAAGTATATATTCACTGAATGAGAGGAAAAAAATTTTTTAAACACTGTTTTTCTCCATCACCTTTATTTGCTAATTAAACACGACTGCCTTAGGTTTGCCTCGATGAGATCATCTTTCAACACGGAATTCCACTCACAGAAGTTGTGAATTCAGCATGTTTGTCAACAGCACCCTGACTTTACAAGCTTCTTTTTGAGTTTAGCAAAGAAAAGGAGAATAGCCTGTGGTTGTGTATTTCCACTTTCACAGTGCATAACTTTCAAGGATGTTTAGTGAAAACAGGGTTCTTTGTAACATATGAAACTATTTCAGTATTCTTTGCCAAAGAGATACAATTTCAGAAGAAAGTGTGACATGGAACACCCAGGGCTAGAAGAAAAGGAATAAATGTGAAGATGTCAGGCATTTCAGTGCTTGTATCTCCATCATGTTTCGTTCACCACACAATCTTAGAGCAAAGGAGTGGCCTTAATAATCCATTTTAAGACATTCCTCGGCTCTTCTTCCAAGAATATCATCACTTGTGCTCGCTTGGGCACGTGTACCAAGCAAACAGTCACTCATAAACACAGTGTGCCACAATTCTGGAAGCTATCATCTTCTAATCCGATAGTGCTTAATAGTGATAGCAATCTCTAAAGAAGTTCCATTCAAGCTCAAAATAACTCCCCACTTCTATATCTCTTTCCCTGTGTTATTATTAATTAGTGATGAATCTTGAAAAATAATATTATCAACAACATTGGTTGTTACTATATTACAATACTTACTATATTAAATGCATTATTGAGCCCTTAATAGATACCAAACTATGTTAGTTCTTTGTGTACTTTACTCCACTTGGTTCTCATAGCAGAACTGTGTGAGGTAGATACAACTACTTTTCCCATCTTAATTGAGAAAACAGAATCTCAAAGACATAAATCACTTGCTGAGAGCCACACAATGAGTGGCAGAGCTGAGTGGTTGGCACAGGCTAAGTCCAAGCATAGAACCACCATGCTATATTGGCAAAATGGAGAGTAGATATTTGAGCTATTCAGGGTCTGTGCACACAAGAATGTTGATGGCTGCTGAGAACTAAATATGAAAATAGCTTGGCTTGTGAAGCAGAAACATATTTATTCTCTTTCTTGAGGTATAGACTGCTGACAGAAAGTAGGCCCTGGAGAAGACAAACATTTGATTTCCAATAAAGTATCTGTATTAAATATTCAGCTTTCCTGCAGCGTTATGTGAGGGCACTAGGAGAAGCCT
>NDGM011249200.1:0-19861 GCA_002564305.1 Octomys mimax
TATTGTAAAGAAAAAAATCATTAAAGCATATACATAAAAAATATTAACTATGGAAGAACAAAATTAAATAACATCTTATTCCATAATAGAAAGAAAAAAAGACCAAGTGTTAAAAAAACTTCCAACCTAGATGATTATATCTTGCAAAACTATTTTTCAAAATTGATGGATAATTAAGATATTCTTTGACAAATAAAATGCAAATAAATTCATGACCACCAAAGTAAAAATCCAAAATATTTTCAAGGTTATCTGAAAAAGAGACAGTGATGATATAAATGCTAAAATATCCAATAAAATGACTACATTAAGCAGTGTTATCAGTTATGCAGAAGGGAAAGAAAACAAATCAGCAAAAAGAAATGAATACAATGACAAGGAAAAATCTTTACCTGGCAGTTATAACTATCAATGTAACTGTACTCAGTGCAACAATCAAAAGATACAGATTAACATAAAAATAATAAACCAAGAAACAAAATGAACATAGTTATAAAAATCCTTAACATGATATTCCAAACTGTGCCATGATGAAGTAGGCTTCATCTTAGTGATGCAAAAATGATCCAATGCACACACACACATCAATAATGTAATTTATCATATAAACAGAAGCAAGGACAAAAATCACATGCTCATTTCAACAGATGTATAAAAAGCCTTTTAAAAATCCAGCAACCAGTAATGATAAAAGCCCTTAATAAAATAGGTATAGAAGGCTTTCTCCCAAAATGATAAAACCCATTATGACCAATATCTGGCTAACATCAAAGGAAAAAATCTAACAGCCTTCCCTCTAAACGAGGAACAATAGAGGGATGCACATTAACACCACTCCACTTCAACATTAGTCTTCAAAAGAGCCAGAGTAATGAAGCAAGAGAAAGAAAGAAAAGGGATATGTATATGAAAAGACAAAGTCAAGCTATCATCAGTTGCAGATGTCATGGTCCTTTACTGACAAGACCCTTAAAATTCCACCAATAGATTTCTGGAATTAATGAAATTCAGCAGTGTAGTAGGACATATAATAAATACACAGAAATAAATAGCATTCTTGTACACCAATAATGAACTCAGTTAAAAAAACAAATTAAGAAAACAATATCATTCACAATAGTTTAAAAAGTTAATACCTTGGAATCTATCTAAGAAAGCTATAGACCTCTAGAAGGAAATTAACTTCAGACAAAAATGGAAACTGGGGAACAATTCAGAAAATGGAAACGTATCTACACTTCCTTAATTGGAAGGCCAACATAATCAAAATGGCAATACTTTGAAAACTGATATACAGATTTAATACAATCCCAATCAAAATAACAATGTTTTTGATTAGAAGTAGAAGAACAATCCTAAAATTTAGAATTAGAAGAGACTCAGAATAGCAAAAGCAATCCTGTGCAACAGAAGCAAAGCAGACAGCATTACGATCTCAGACTTGAAGTCATACTATAAAATTATTGTGATTAAAACAACAGGGTACTGACATAAAACCAGGTATATCGATCTACTCAACAGAATAGAAGAAGCAGAAAAAAATCTCAGAAGCATACAGCTATCTAATATTTGATGAGGGAGCCAAAAATATATAGTGAAGGAAAGCTAGCCTTCCAATAAAGGGTGCTGGGAAAATTTGATATCTACATGTGGAATTCCGAGTCTAGAACTGTATATCTTACCTCATACTAAACTAAAACCAAAATGAATTGAATTTCTAAATGTTAAATTAGAAACATTTTATCTGCTGGAAGTAAAATAGGCACAGAACATGAAGACAGAGGCATAGATAAGGATCTTCTGAACAATACCCAGTGGCACAAGAAATAATACCAACAATGAAAAAATGGGACAGTATCAAATGAAAAAGTATCTGCATAACAAAGCAAACAATGAACTAAGTGAATGAATATATTATGGGAAAAAGTTTTCTTAGCTAGTCCATAGATACAGGACTAACAAATAGAGGACAAAAAAATAGAGAACCTAAAATAATTATATCTCCCTAAATAAAAAAAGTAATTTAACAAATGGCAACAAAAATGAATATGCACTTCTCAGAAATACAAATGTCCAAAAAATATATGAAAAAATGCTCACTATCTCTGACCTTCAGAAAAAATGCAAATTAAACTCAAACTAAGAGAACATCTTTCCCCTGAAGGGATGTCTTGCCTCAAAAAACCTAATAAAACAATTTCTGGTGAGAATGTGAGATAAAAGAAATCTACTACATTGTTATTGGGACTTTAAACAAGGAAAAACACTATGTGGAGATTAGTGTGGAGATTCCTCAAAAAGAAAAAAAGTGAAACTAAACTAAACTAAAAATAGAAATTCCATTTGATCCAACTATCTCCCTTCTAGTTATATCTCCAGAAGAGTTAAAATTGTATTACAAAGACTCAAGTATCCCTTATAGCAGTGCAATATACAAGAGCTAGATCTTGAAAGTAGTGCATAGTTGTTCAATAGACGAATACATTTTAAAACTCTGGTACTATACAGAATGGAATATTACACTGCCATGAGTGGTGATGAATGGAGGCATTCATAACAATCTGTGTTGAACTTTAAAACATGCTGCTAAGTAAAATAAGTCAGACTCTGAAGCTCAAACATCAGGTGCTTCTCTCATGAAAGAAACACTATCTATGTACAAATAAGAGTATAAAAGGCAGATAAATGGGATGTAGTGGGAAATTCATATACTTCCCCAAATTACATGCTTGTTTCCAAAATATTTTCATGTATGTTAATTTGTTTTATTTGTACTACTGGTTTATCTTTGATCATTGGAAAGAAACTTATAAGTCATTATCTGTTTCCATTTTACAAGTTTCTTTTAGGTTTATGTCATAAACTCTGAGTACTTTGAAACTAAGACGTACATATTAACTAATGTTATTCTCTTATTAGTTAGATAGAAATTTTTATTTTATTGTATTTATCCATAAAATTAAAATATAAAAATGTAAGAGCTATTTTTTTAAAAAAGAAGTCCTTGACCAATATTATCCAAAAAGGGGGGGAAAGGCTTAAATCAATACAATTAGGGAGAAAAAAATTTAGAGTAGACACTACTGAAGTTCAGAAGATTAGTAGCAACTACTTTAAAAACCTATATTGTAATAACTTGTACTCTCTAAAAGAAATGGAGAAAAAGTTAGACACACCTAAACCAACAAAACTCAACCAAGCACAGTCTAATGACAGGCAATAAATTGAGGCAGCAATACAAAAACCTGAAAAGAAAAGCTCAAAAACCAGAAGACTCATCCCCAAATCCTGTTAGAGCTTCATAGAAAATCCAGGAAGTATGAACAGCTCAACATCCAGGAAGTATGAATAGCTCAACATATGTAAATGGAGAAATGTAATATACTACATAAACAAAAACAAGGACAAAAACCACAGGCTCATTCAATAGATATGCTAAAAACCTTTGATAAAATCCAACATCCATTCATGATTTTAAAGAAGTCTGAAGAAAATAAGTCTAAAAAAGACCTTACTTCTATCTGATAAAATCTATTAAAGAAATACGTACTGCCAAAAATCATATGAAAAGGGGACAAACTGAGGGCTTTCCCTCTAAGATCAGGAATGAGACTAAGGTGTTCATTGTTAGCAATACAGTAGTTTAAAACTTAGCTAGAGAAATCAAGCAAGAGAAAGAAATAGAAGAGATACTAAGAGATAAGAAATAAGTCAAATTATAATTATTTGCTGATGACATTATCTTCTACAATAAAAATCCAAAAATGTTCCACCTAAAGACTCCTAGAATTAATGACAAAATTCAGTAATATAGGACACAAAATCAGTACACAAATTGTATAGTGTTTCTGTATACTACTAATGAAGTTGCTGTGAAAACTAGAAAACAGTATTATCATGATCTTCTGTAAGAAAAAATAAACAACCAGGAATTGACATAAACAAGAAAGTGAAAGATCTGTATAATGAAAACTATGGTACTCTGATAAAGCTTATCCAAGAGGATATCAGAAAGTGAAATTTTATCCTCTATTCCAGGCAAACATAATATTGTAAAAATGGCTATAATCCAGAAGTAATATCCAGGCTTAATATGAGCAAAGTTAATCCAATCAAAATACCAATATCATTCAAAAAAAATCAGAGGAAACAATTCTGAAGGTTGTGTGAATCCAGAAAAGGACCCAGAATAATAAAAGCAATCTTGGGCAACAAGTGCAAAACAGAAGGCATAAAAATCCTGACAGACTTCAAATTATATTGTAAAACTATAGTGATAAAAACAGTAAGATGCTGACACAAAAACAGTCATGTGAATCTGAAGACTAAAATTAGACCCATGTCTATCACCATGCACTAAACTAAAGTCAAAATGGATCAAATAACTAAATATTAAAACAGAAATACTAAAACTTCTGGAGGAGAAAATAGGTAGAAATCTTGAAGATGTAGGGGTAGATAGAGAGTTCATGAATAAAAAACAAACTACATGGGAAATACTTCAAAGAATCAACAACAGGGATCTCATTGTTTTGAAAAGTTTCTGCAATAAAACAAATCATCAGTGGAATAAAAAGAAATCCTGCAATTTGGGGAAAATATTAGCTGACTGTCCCTCAGAAAAAGAACTTCTATCTAGAACACATAAAAGAATTTTAAAAGATCAAGCCCCCCAAATTCAAAGATCCAACCCATAAATGGGCATCTGAGATGAATATACATGTCTCAAATGAAGAAATATAGGTGGTAAATAGATACATGAAAAAATGTTCCACATCATTGATCCTTTGAGAGATGTGAATTTAAAAAACCCTGTGGTTTCATATCACAACAGAGAGAATGCTACCATCAAGAAGCCAACCAATAACAAATGCTAGAGGGGCTGTGGGGAAAGAAACACTTCTCCCCTGCTGATGGGAGTGTAGACTGGTGCAACCACCGTGGAAATCAGCGTGGAGGTTCCTGAAAAACTAGGATGGGAGGTACCGTTGAACTCAATTATCCCTCTCCTGGGTATTTCTCCAGGTGAACTTAAAACATTGTAACACAGCAACACATGTTCCCCCATGTTCATAGCAGCACAATTTGTCATAGCTAAGTCTTGGAAACAACCCGGATGCCCAAACATGAGGAATGATGGAATATTACTCAGCTATAAGAAACAATAAACTTGAGACTTTAAATGGATGCAACCCAAGACCATACTTTTAAGTCAAATAAATTAGACTCATATGTGTAAAAAATAAAACAGGCATTGGATTCAATCAAACTGAAGGTTTGAACCAAAGTTGAGTAGCCCCATCCCTCCAAAACAGGTATCCAGGGCTGGGGACGTAGTTCAGTAGTGTAGCACCTACCTGGAAAGCGTGAGTTCTCAAGTTTTGTTCCTGTTACCCCCACTGCAGAAAACAACCAGGCACCCATCCTGCAAAATCAGTCACCTCAGCTCCAGCCATCATTGCCCAACATTATCAGTTGCAGAAATTATCCGTTTCGGTATTCTCATTTCCCTGTCACTCCTTGTCTCAGATTACTTCATTTGACCCTGGCTGTCCATTATTCCTTCATTGCAGGTAACATATTTTTGTCATGTTTCTTCATCTCTAAATCAGAGATTTAACATCTTGGGGTTGACTCCACCCACTCCACATGACAGGACCAGCCATAGCTCTTAGGAGAAGTGACTTTTGACAGAAAGGAGCAGACTGGAAATTTAAAGGAAGTAAGTCCATATTCACATTCTTCTTTTCTTTCTGTGCTATAATTGTCATGGAGCTTTTCTTACATTTATCCAATTCACAGTCTTTATAAAGATGAAAGGGGAGGGGAAAAAAAAAATATATATATATATATTATTTGTGTTTAGGCCCTGACCCTCCTGCCCTGACTCCTGTAATCATCAGTCTGCCTGCATCACCTTATGAGCCCACACCCTTCCCTCAATGTGACTGCTCAGCCTCCACTGTCATGTAGACCATTGTGAAGGAGGGGACACATTGTCTTAAACTATCAGCTCACCTTTCTATGCCTAATCTATACACTCGTGACATCAGTCTGTAGCCCATAGGTAATTAGTTAGATAGCAAAAGTAATTAATATAAAATGCCTTACCTTGTTTGAGAAACTTTCCAGGCATCACAGAAATTAATGAAGGAGAATGACCAAGTAAAAGAATGACCTGGTAAATGACATCCCTTACCTGGTAAATGCAGGGGTTTTAACTGCATTAACAAATAACAATGAAAGCTAGCTATATACCAAGCATTGTTCAATGTGTTTCCACTCAGCAGAGGTGAGAGGTTAAATACTATCATTATCTTCCTATGGATAAGAAAATTTAGGCAGAGAGATATTAAATGACTTGCCCAAAGTCAGACAATTAATAGATAGTGTTGATAATAATATAATGTGCTGGACTCCACTAAGCAGTGCAGTTGTCTCTACTTTCCTAGAGCCTCCAATAAGTTTTCCAGATGGAGTAGAAATGTGAGGAATACCTCTTATGTCCTTTAACTTGAAGGGTTTCAAATAGCAAGCTACAACCAATTTATTGTTTTAATTAAGTTTATTGGTACATTTTATATATACATAATGATCACATTCATCATAGGGAATTTGTACCTGCTAATCAATGTAATTGCCTCTACTTTCCTGTCTTGGTTCTTCTTTTTCTCCCACTATCTTACTCTCCTTCCAACCCTTGGCCCTTCATATTTACAAAGCTTCACTTCTATTGCTTCCTTCTGTGCCCATTCTTTTACTCTTTCCTTTTTTCCTTCCTCCCCTCTCTCCCCTCCATAGTTCCCCTTCCCATGGAACTCTTTCTCCCTATTTCACAATACACATTATACACTTTAGTTCATACTTACACTTTCAGTTTCTTATACTGGAGAAAGAATGTAATATTTACATGTGTATATGACTTACTTCACTTAATAGTGTGACCTCAAGGTACATCTATTTACTTAGGAATGTCTGAAGTTTATCATTCTTTACAGCTAAGAAGTAATCCATTTTATTAAAAAAAAAAACCCATACTTCTTTACCCATTCATTGGTTAATGTACAATTGTTAAACAAAATGCACATCTCTCACAATGCACTAAACTAAAATTGAAATGGATCAATGATCTAAGCATTAAAACAGAAACTAAGTCTGCTGGAAGAATGCACAGCAGACTCTTGATGCTGCATATGCTCATGAAAAGATTTTATAAACAAAATCCCAATTATATGGAAAATGTTATGAAGAATCAGCAACTGGGATCTCATTAAAATTTTTTTGCACAACTAAAGAAATCAACAACAGAGTAAACAGAAAATCCACAGAATGGGGAATAACTGCTGTTAAATGTTCCTCAGGTAAGGGACCAGTATCTAGAATATATAAAGAACTCAAAAAATTAGACTCTGCCAAATTTAAAGTCCCAATCCAAAAAATGGGCATCTGAAATGAATAGAAACTTCTCAAAGAAGTAGGAATGGCAAATAAATATATGAAAAAATGTTGAACATCACTGGCCATTCAAGAGATGCAAATTAAAACAATGCTGAGATTCTATCTCTCCCAAGAAAAAAAATTGCAATTATTAAGAAGTGAACCAATAACAAATGCTGGAGGTGTTGTGTAGGAAGCGGAACTCTTCTCCATTGTCGGTGGGAGTGCAGATTGGTATAATCGCTGTGGAAATCATTGTGGAGATTCCTCCAAAAGCTAAAATTAGATATACTATTTGACCCATTTATCCCCTTCTCAAGATGTTCCCCCAAAATTAGAAAACCCTCCCATAGTGATATATGTACATCCATATTTATAGTAGCAGCAGAGTTTGTAATAGCTAAGTCTTCAAAACAAGCCAAATCCCCACTAGCAACTAATTTAATACAAAGAAGATCAAAAAGTACAGCACAACAGAATAGAATAGGAAGAATTGTGCACCACAAGGATAATTGTTTCAGGGAGTCTTTATCTCAAGTATGTATGAGTGTGTGTGTGTGTGTGCATTCATATAATAGATTTTACATATGATTTAAAAGGTATAACATGTGGTGTGTGGGGGTCACAGTCAAAATGCATGAAAGACTGCCTGTATCTGGATATCCCTGCCACAAAGACTCACACACTCACAAGTGGGGCTTTTGGCTAGTGACAGGATAAGGGCTGTGTGGTATGGGTTTAAGGTTGTGTGGTACTGGATCAGTGCACTAAGTGATTTCGCATAGTTCTGAATGTGGCTGAGAGGATTTACTGAAGACAGAAGCCCCATCCTGGGTACGTGACACCAGTACATGGGCATGTATCCTTGATGGTTCATACAGGGAAAGGCAGGCTCACTGCCCACTGCCCACTGCCTCCTGCCTGTCTGCTCCAGCGCTGTTTCTCCAAGTGATGCCCCTCTGCCATGCTGCCCTGCCTTGGAAGGAGCTGACTAGGGACTGAAAACCTCTACAACCTACAAACTAAAATAAACCTTTCTTCTTTTTAATTTCTGGTGCTGGGTATTTTGTGCCAGCCATGAGAAGAACAACTAAGACACTGTCCATTTCTTTTAATCCTAGTGTTCAGAAAGAAAAGTTAAACTTGTCTCCTATTTGTTCTAAATGTTTGGATACAGTCAGATTCACAGTGAGGGCTAACTTTTCAGTCATTTGCCCTTTTGTCTCCCAGGCTTTTAGAGTGCTTTATTTACACACCCAAAGCAAGGCAGATAGTTATTTTCAACTCCAGGACTTCTCACTCCTGTTCCTCCATTTTTTCACCATTATTTTTTGTTCTTCCTATACCCTGCAGCATCTTATGAAATATAAAATATAATGAAACATTCAATCACTTGACATTCTCCTTGTGGGGTTTCAGAGAAGCAGCCTAGTATACACATTTTAGCTTTCATTTTATTAGTGTCCTGGGCATGCTGACAACTTTCTCAGAACAGCAAAAGAGATCCACCTATACTTGCAGGCGTTGTTAACATCGTCTTCATCATCTTCCTCATCACATTTTCACTTACATCGAAGATTATGCAAAAGCCATGTTAACTCTACCAATACCCACTAGCAATGTACTTGAAAACAAAATGCAACAAATCATCAAAAATTATATATTATAACCAAATAAACTTCATCAAGGAATACTTAAAGCTTTCCCTTTAAAATCAAGAATAGGACAAAGACATCTACCATTATTCCTGCTTAATACAGTAGTAATAACATAAGCCAGACCAATAAGGCAGGAGAAAGAAATAAAGCAAAAGAATGAATCAAATCATCATTTGTATAAAACATAATCTTTTCCATAGAGGACCCAAAATTCCACAGAATTACCTCTTTTTGTTGCTGTTGCTGTTGTTGTTGTTGTTGTTGCAGAACTGGGGATTGAACTCAGGCCCTTGCGCTTGCCAGGCAAGCACTTATTTTATTGAGCTATCTCCCTGGCCCCAAAATACTTCTGATTCATCATAGCAAGATAAAAAAAATTAACACAGAACATCAACAGTATCCTCATATTTTCTTATGTGACGAATGTACTGGGAAAGAAAATAAAAAAACAATACCATCCACAATGTGCTTAAAAAAATTATGTATCTAACAATTAATACCAGCATCACTGTAGGAAAAAGAAATCTTTATACATGGTTGGTAAATTTACACAACCATTATGGAAATCAGTATGGAAGTTTGTCCAAAACAGAGATTCCCTTTGATCCAGTTAAGCCCCTGCTACAATTCTCCCCAAAAGCATTTATGATATCATATTACAGGGGTACACATATACTAATGTTTGTAACAGCATAATTCATAATATGGAAACCCGAGAAGCTTCCTACATATGCACCAACAGATGAATAGATAAAGAAAATGTGATATTTATATATAAAAGGAGTAATCTCTACTATAGAGAGGACAAACTTGAGTCATTTGTATGGTCACCTCGAGACCAGAACATTAAGTGAAATAAATCAGATACACCATTTAGATATTGTATTCTATGCTTCCTCTTACATAAGAACCCCCAATATAAGTACAAAGCAAACTAGAGATAAATAAGAGCAATAGGGAGATAGATGTGTTGTAAAAGATAAGAGACCAAGAGATGAGTATGAGGAAAATTGGATGATGGAATTAAGGTGTCTTATGCACATCACAACTCCTCACTAGGAGCACAACCATTATGCACTGCAAGTATATACCAAGTAAAAAGATTAAAATAGAGAATACAAACAACTAAAACAAAACAACGTAAATTGAAAGTTCCAACATGGTCTCATGATGTCTGTATGAATTGTTACTTGGGGTTATGACTTCTCCTAAAGAGTCAAGCCTAGGTTCTTTTTAACCCATGAATGCCTTGGAAGCCTAAAGGTTTCTTGGCAGAGCTAAGGCAATTTCTTGGAAGCAGGATGGTGAAGAGGAAAGGAGAGGTTATTAGGAACAGGAAAATTCCTGTTCCTAATCAAGGACCATTTCCACCATTGCATTTCACCTTGAGGACACTGGACTTCCCCATGCTTGAGAAGAATGGACTTTTCTACAAAAACACTAGTATCTCCTCTGGGATCCCACAGGCTCCAGGTCTGACCCTTGGCTTTCAGCCACAAATAGATGTTTGTAGAACCTAAGCTGACACAGGCTCAACTGTCCTTGTCACGGAATTTCCCCTACTTCGTCAGAAAAGAAGGGTTTTACTTTATTTGCTGAGTTCCTGGCTAGTTTGTGGGTAGCAGGGATTTCAAAGTTGTCCTCAACTATACAAGAACATTTAATGTGGCATTTCCAGGTGACCTTCAAGCGTTTTTTCCTTCATGGCTTGAGGTTCCTATGATATGCTCCATACACAGCGACTTACCTACATTACCAACTATCAATGTCATTAAAAGCATGACAGGGAGGCTGACCTTACAAACAACATAGACAGAAAATTCCTCTAATCAAAGCCCTTTTGGGGAGAGCAAGCTCACAATTCGGCACCTGAACAAATGGATTCATTATCAATTTCTTTTGCTGGCCAGAGTTGATGGGTAGCACTGAAGCTTTCTCTGGGATTTTTTAACCAGGCATTTTAAGATTCAAAAACATCCTACAACCTTTTATTATTAACAGATTATAATTTGAATCAATGAGCAAAAGATAGACCAGATTTTGAGAGATAAGGCCACAAGAATGAGAGAGAGAGAGAGAGAGAGAGAGAGAGAGAGAGAGAGAGAGAGAGAGAGAGATTCTCCTTATCCTACTTGAATTTCAGTGTTCAGTCATACCACTGATCATATGTACCTGATCAAGGATTCTTTCAAAAAATGGGTACTCGGGTTTTTATCACTCACAACAGAAAGAACCCTCAGCAAGCATAGTTGGAAAGAATCCTAATATTTTGTCTAAAAATCCACTCAATGCTTTCATTTCCTCTGCCAAGTATGACAAGGAATGCCACCTGTGACAGAATTAGCTACTTCCTAAGGCAATACTCTCGGTCTACCATAGCCATTATTATTATATTATAAGACCGCACTGAAGCCTTTTCCTTGGGAGTTTCCTCTATTAGCTCCTGAACTACCCTTTAAAAGGAGCACATGCAACTTCCAAATGGCAGTATTCCAAAGCAGTTAATATAGCATCTCTCGCCTAGGGTGTTAACTTTTATTTTTTTTTCCAACTCCAGCAAAACATTTTTCCACCCTTTTTCTCAGACAATGTCTTTGTAAATCCTTTCATCTTCATTATAAGTTTTCAGGGCACAATATTTCAAGTAGAGTCTGGCAGTGAAAACAAAACTTTCTCTTCTTTGATTCTAGGACCATGCTTCAACCTAAATGTGCAATCACTTTTTGACACAATTGAGTTTTTCACTGGCTAAAGTGCCTTAGTTTTTTTTTCCCTTGGGCAACAGATCAGTTTCCATTTCCTTCTCATTCTTGGGCTTATGTAGGTTTTAGATCCAACTGTAGCATCACATGCATTGTTTCTACAACATTTTTCTTTTCTTTTTTTAAAATGCATTTTGTTGTTGCAGGGTTTCACTGCACAGCTTGGACTCATCATGATCCTCTTGCTTTCAGCCTCCCCAGTGCTGGGATTACAGGAGTATGTCACTACACCAGGACTCTGTAGCTGGCTCAGCCCACTCTGGGGGCAGGGCTGGAGCAGCATGCCAGGGATCAAACCACAGTCACTGTGCTTGTCTAAGCAGGTGCTTTAGTCCACTGAGCTATATCACCAGCCCCCTCTACAACATTTTGCTAAACTTAAGTGAAGCAAAAATTGAAAAGGATATGGAATAAATAGATAAATAGATAGATAGATAGATAGATACATACATACATACATACATACATACATACATACATACTGTTTATAACACAATAAAAAATGAGAAAGTTTGAATGTGGATGGAAATTTTGATCTTAGGGACGTATTGTTAATTTTCTTGGGTATGCTCAGTGATAGCCTTATGTAGGTTAATTTATTTTTAAAAGATAGGAAGTATTTAGCAGTGAAATTTCACAAGGCCCACAATTGCTTTCGAAGAGTTAAAATTAGCTACTTGGAAAGACAGGTAAATGCAAGTGGCCAAATGGACCATGGACCGTGGCTGTGCCACACAAAAGGAGGCATCTTGACCCCAGGATAGAGCCTGAGAGTCTAGAGGTCAGACACGACCAGGAATCCAACAGAGACAGGAGAGGTGGCAAGAAGCTGTCTTTCCTTCATCATCGACTCTAACCACCTCGTGCCCTACTGCTTCTTCACCTAAATGTCATTTAAATGACAGAACGTTGTGTTTGGCATTTCCTTGTCAACTGCTTCGAAGATTCTCTACCTTTCTACACTGAAGTGAGGGCAGATTCCCACAGATTTCACTGTCTCATACTTCAGGAGTTTGAAACTAACTTGAAATTCATTGAAGTGCTGCAAGATCTCGCACCACGGTATCTCGACTGCCTGGGAGCCTCCCACCCTCAGTTTCGCAGCCAACTCCTATTGCCCTCTTTGGAAAAATCTCTCGTCCCTAGTTTTTTTTATGAAGAGAAGAAGGGTATAGTTATAAATATATCTACAGTTGGTTATAAAGTGAGTGGAAGTGTCTGTGGAGGCTCCTCCCACCTCTCCTCCTTCCTTCCCCCTCCTCCCTCCTCCCCTTCTCTTCCCTCTCCTCCCTCCTGTTGAAACACCTGACAATCCCAGATGTCCAAACTATTGTACCTTCCATTCCACACCACAGCTCTGAGTGAACCTAGCATAGCTGTTTTCAGAAGTGTCTAAGTTATCAGTCTCTCTGGGTCATTGCCCCTCCTTTAAAGCCTAAATACAGAGGCTCTGGTGCAAATCCCGAGGCAGTCTCTTTGCTTTGCTTGGATTTTCCTAAGAGTGCTTTCCAGTCCCCCTCCCCGTGATGCCCTTGCCATTGGTCCTCTTACCCCCTAAGCAACCTCTTCCTTTTCCAGCATTTCATTCCACAGTAGGTGTTTTGTTTTCTCTTGCATTTTTCTGAATTACCTGGAATATGAGGTTGCTGTACATAACAGACTTATGTAGCATAATCTTGCCAGTAAAGGGGACCATTATAGCCTAGGGTATGATATAGCCTCCCAGTCCAAGTTCCTTGACAATTCTCCATCACAAAGAATGTTTTATGGCCCTCAACTTTCCCAAGTGCCCAGACTGCTGCTTGCTTATGTGATACAGAATATTTTTACACTCCAAAATCATTTCTGTTACTCTTAACTTCATTCCAAATCCTAAAGACTGCTATAATCTCCATTTTACATGGCCTCCAAATATGTTGAAGGCTTGATTGCCACTGGGAAATGGTTCAACACTTAATAGCTGGGTCCTACAGGAAGGACACTAGGTCATGGCAGGTGTACTTGGGGGGGTTTGGGGACTCCAGACCCTCCCTTCTCATTCTCATTTCCTGGCTTCTTCTGGTGCATGTGACTGAGATGATGCACAGCCTCACCAGAGGTCCAGTGGTAAATGGGTTAGACATGGGCTGAAACCTGAGAAACTGTGAGCCAAAATCAATCTTTCCTCCTTTAAGTTGATTTTCTCAGGTATTTTGCTACAGTCACCAAAATCAGACACCAATATGAAAACCCAAACTTCATATTTTATGACAAGGACCAGTTTGTTCTGTCCAAATTTCACCCATCACCATATTTCTCAGAGACCTTGTATTTTATAGTTAAAAATCAATCCCTAAATTTCTAGAGCAAGGAGTATTTCTTACCCTAAATGAATTTTTTTCTGGCCCAGAGCTCCATGAGCATAAATTCATTTTTCATCTCCATTGTAAAATTTAAAGTTTCTTATGGTTGAAACTCTTGCTTGGTTCACCGGCCTCCAGCACAGTCATTGGTACCTGGTAGATTATCAGCAGGTGTTTGATAAGGCAAAATAGCTAGAAAGAAAGCAGAGAATCAGGTGTGGCTCTTGCAATCCTAGCACTCTAGGAAGCTGAGAAAGAAGAATCATATGTTCAAGCCCAGCCCAGGTAACCTAGCACCTTAAGAAAAACCCAATTGGCTAGAGACATAGGTCAGTCCAAAAATCCACAGTTCAATCCTGGCTACTGAAAAAAAAAATTTAAAAAGAAAACAGAATTATACCACTGATTGTAGAAAAGCCTATTATTCTATATGGTGTCACTTTCTATTTAGAACTGCTCCACTGAACTGTCAAATAGGTCAGCTTCCAGAATATTCTTTATGCCTTGTTCCTCTCAACTATCAGTCTCATAAATTTAGGACCCTCCAATAGGAAGAGTAGGCCAATCCCAACCAGCTGGGGAATGAGTGGATGATTCTAATTCTCACATTACATAGCATTTGCAATTCTACTGGTCCACAGCAATAAACCATATGCTCTAATATTTGCTTTATAAATAAGAAGTTGGTATTTCATTCACATTCACAGAAAGATTTATCTTGATAAAGTTGATACTTTATTCTTCAGTATCATTATTATCAGTAATAAAGGAAATAAATTTTGGTCTTAAGAAGGTTGAGGGGCCGGGGAGATTGCTCAGTGGAATAAGCGCTTCCCTGGCAAGTGCCAGGGCCTGAGTTCAATCCCTAGTTCCACAAAAAAAAAAAGAAGGAAAGAAAGAAAGAAAGAAAGAAAGAAAGAAAGAAAGAAAGTAAGTAAGTTGGTTTCCATTAAAAGGCTTCCCACTCTCCAAGAGTTTAAGCAAGTTGTGTGTGTGTGTGTGTGTGTGTGTGTGTGTGTTGTGTGTGTTATAGGACTAGTAATTGAACCTAGAGCCTTTCATTCTGAGCTACATCCTCAGGCTGTTTCTTTTTTCTTTGTTAAATAAGGATTGCCGAGGCAAAGCTCAAACTTACAATCTTCCTGCCTCAGCCTCCCACAGTGCTAAAGTCCCAGGCCAGCACCACCATGCCAGGCACTTTCAGCAGTCTTTTCTGTGAGATTTCAGCTCAGAGTTCTGCACCTGAGTGGGGCTCTTTCATATCACTCAACCCTCCCCTCATTACCTGTCATCATATCATCCCATTTCAATTTTTTTTGCCCTGCATATTATGGTATAAAACTAGCATGTGTACTTACTGTGCTTCATTTTCCTCCTTACAACCATCAGCACTGGACTGTCAACACGGGGAGAGCACAAAGTTTACCTTCTTCACCTCTGTACTCCCAACACCTAGCATAACACCTGGCACATGCTATTCAATAAATATTTGTACAATGAAGTAAGCATCGATGAACTAAAGAATATCAGAAGCGTTCATCTAACAACTTACACTTTAAGGTGTCAGGAATAGTGGAAATGATCTCGCAGAAGGCGGTGGATATATCTGCTTCAGAAACAATTTACATACTGTAGGTAACAGCAGCCAGGCCTCTGAGACAGGCTGTGAAATCTGTGTCTGAAACCTGCACTTGACACACAGAGAATTATCTCAGATTATGCCTTAAACATCTCTTCGTGTGCATTTTGGAAAATATTCACGTTTTTACCCCAGTTCTTCCCATCCCACATTTGATTACAGCAAATGACATAGACAACGATATGTGAACAAATTGAGAAGCACAAGATGATTCTGATATTTCTAAAGGTAACTGATGTTTGGAAAAACAATTCCCAGACAGTTGATACATTTCCTGAATCATCTGATCCACCCTTTAGGCCTTGCTAAATGCCTCCATGAAAGCTCTGGTTATCCTTTTCATGAACTGTTTTCACTGATGTGTTCTCCAGAACCCCTGTTCGACATCAAAGTCCAAACTGGATTAGTCCCAGTGAGAGTCCTATTCACTCCACAGACCTCATACACAGTCTAGGTTACAGTTAGAAAGTGCCCAGTTCCTTTGTCTGTTGGCCTCCGCTTGTCTTTCCAGGATCCCTCTGCTTCCTAGGCTTGATCTACATTTTCTGCTCCCTCTTCAGGCTTGTTCCACTTTCATCTCTATTCTTCCCCTCAATTCCTGCATCCCAGTTGGAGGCCTGGTCCCTATTTCCAGGATGGAAAACTTATTGCCATTGCCAAGATGAGAGCTTTACTTCTTCCAAGGTTTATGAAGGACAACCTAATTGCCTCAGTCTTGAGCAGGGTGTCCAAGTGCTGTCATGGCAGGGAAGCATATTTGCCTTCTCTTAGTTTCTGGGACATTAAATCTCCCTCTGCAGTCTTACAGGCCAGAGTCCAACTTCAGAAACGCTCTTGGCCCTCATGCCCACCATGTCAGCTATAGAATGAGGTGCTTCTCCTGCAAGCTGCCTGTCGCACCCAAAGTAGGATGATTCCCTTCACTTCATCCCTGTAGATGCCTTTATTCCTCTGTGGAGCTTTCCTTCACATCTATGAGCACATGTGCAAACAGCTTTCTTTCCTATTTTCCTTCCACTCCCACCCACAGCCAAGCCTTCTCCCAAGCTGCACTCTAAACTCAGAGCACCCTCCCTGTCTAAACACATTTACTTTTCTCCCTCCCTTCATAAAAATAGCTCATAAAAAGTCTTTTCTTCATAAAGCCTTTATGGAACAATTAATGCTATAGCTTTCCAATTTATTTTCCAGTGGCTTTCAAGAAGAATTTATGGCATGTGCAAGCCACTGGAAAATGATTCTCCTGACATACAATGCAAATTGTATCACAGTACCTAGTGTACGTAGCTCTGTGACTCAGGTAACATTGAAACTTCGGTTAATGATGTTCTTAATATAAATGTATTCATTAGCAATGTCAATGTGATCCCAGGCTGAGATTTTGGAAGACACTATGGGAATAATAAATAATATTTATTATGAATATTTATAAGACATTAAGTTTTTACAGAATTCTTTAAATTTGGAGACAAAACTAAAATACTTAGATATATTTCTCTCAAGCTGAGAAAATATGAGGAATAAAACTATATACATAATTTAAACACAAATTGATAGATTCTAGATTAGACTTCCAGAGGACATGGATTATATTGTGTATCTTGTTCCTTATTATGTTCACCATCTAGAACAGAGATGGGAACAGAATGAGCATTTGTTATATATCTGATGGATGGAGGAATATATGAGTGAAAATGTTGCTTGACATTACAGAAGATGTGCACAATAAAATCTGAATTTAATTATGCCATCGCCTACACCAAAGAGCGGAATTGTCTCCATCCTGTTTCTTTGTTGTTTTCATGAAGCATCACCTCTTTTCATTCCCACACGTATTACTGCCTCTCCTTCATGTTACTTTGTTATTATTGAATAACTGTAATTTCATAAAGTCTAAATCAATTTCATCAGTGGTTTAAAGGACCGGCCAACAAATAAGGTGAGTCTCCAAAAGGTGGCAGTGGTGTGTCAGTCACATGACTCTTGCTCTAATAGTTACTCCAGATGACTGAATCTAAGTTGTCCTAACCATTTAAATACTTAGCATAAAATGTGTCTATACATTTCTGGAGAAAAAGCCTTCTGAGATTCATTTCAGTAGCATCCTCCACAGTTCTTCCTCTCAAGCTCTTGAAGCATCTTTTAGCAGTTTGTTCCCCAGTGTCAAGCTTGATCTGACAGTTTCCCCAGCAGCTTGTTAGAAAAATTCATCTTATCTCTCACTCTCCAGCATGTATCCTTCTTAAACTTTGAATACTAATGAAAGAACACCCTCCGTTTATCTTTCTAACTTCCTTTCTTTCTGCACTCACCCACTGCAAAATCAGTAATATCACAATATTGCTCAGAAACTGTTTTTATCCAATCAGAGGAAAGTATCACACTATTTATAGTTTATCATGTTCACTTTCTATCTACCCATTAGCGTCAAGACGCTACTTCCCCACCTCACAATGGCCGTGACTCACTGAATGCACCGATGGTCAAGCCATGCTGATTGAAAATCCAGACATAGTTCCCATGATGGAAGGGACATTCAAGATTCAGGTCAACAGAGTATGTTTAATTACAGAGCAGGTCGAGAGTCATTACAGAACTGAGTCAGGGGAAATTATGTCGACAAAGACACAAAGGAAAAAACACCTTGTTCCTTTACACAAGCCAAAGTCATTCACTATGTCTAGACTGACGCGGGGTATCTTGAGATTCCCCTATCTACAGCTCTGTCCTGGTGAAATGTCCCTGCTGAGGGTCTTCTGCTGCCTGGTCAGTGAGGCTTTGTACCATATGAACTTTCCCCCACACTGACCAAAGTGTGTTGAACTGGGTGGGGCACACTGCCTCAATCCATCTGCTGGCTACTAACATAGGATTTAGGGTTGCTACTGCAAGATATGCTGAACCAGGAAGATTCCAGTCTCAGAAATCTGAACCAAGAAACAGTAAGAAAATGGCATGGGGCAAGAGTGAGAATTAAAACCTATGTGTTGCAGGATGAGGCCAGGACATACTCAAGCTACAATTATAGGGGGTAGGAGTTCGTGCAGGGGTCAAGAGCTACTGTAAGAGTCAGGAGCTATTCACGGAGGATGGAAGGTCAGTTAGGAGAGAAAAATCAAATAGATGTGCATAGAATTATCCTCAACCAAGCTGTAAAGACATGGTTTTCTTTTTTAAAACTCGATCACATTACATAATATAATTTAGCCCTAAAACTGACATCATGTCATCTGCGCAACCTGCACGGAGCTGACTGACATTATCGTGATGAAATAAACTAGGCAAAGAAAACAAGATGCTGGAAAATGTAAGGAAAGGGAGAAGAGAGAGAGGGTGATGGAGCATAAAACTACAGTGAAGTAAGAGGATAATTTGGAGAGTTCAGTAGCCTAATAACCTCACAACTAGTAACTTAGTGCAAATTCCAAAATATCTAGGAAAATGGATTTAAAGCATTTTCACCATAAAGAAATGGCAAATATTAGAGATGACAAAAGTTTGAATTATTCTTACTTGATCACTACACGTAATGTACATTTATTCATATAACACCCCATGTCCCTACATGTGCACAATTATATAACAGTTTAGGAACAATAATGAAATCTATGAAATGTATTTATCCTCCTAGATATTAACATGGTTAAGCTGGCCATGGCCTATTTTATACTTTCATTTTCCTTAATACCATAATAGTAAAACCCTCAAAGTACCTTTATATATCTCTCCAAATTCCAACATTCATCCAAATCACACCATTTTATAGAGCACAAAATGAGGTCTGAGGAAGATTACTGGCCTAAGACAATATGGTAAATTTTGGTAACATTCAGTTAGAATTTACACTTTAAAATCTTTTAGCATTACTCAATGGTCTATGAATAAGTTTCAAGACTACACTAACAGCAGTCAGCCTCTACGGACACCCTGGTGAGAGAGATTTTTTCACAATTCCCTACTTCTTTTTTTTTTTTTTTTTTTCGGAACCAGGGATTGAACTCAGGCCCTTGTGCTTGCCAGGGA
>NDGM011249201.1:3121-23019 GCA_002564305.1 Octomys mimax
CTCTCTCTCTCTCTCTCTCTCTCTCTCTCTCTCTCTCTCTCTCTCCCCCTCCCTCCCTCTCCCTCCCTCCCCCTACTCCCTCCCTCTTTCTTCCTAACCTAAGAGATCACTATAGATCAAAAGGCCCAGTGTTACAACAGTGGTGAAAGTCCCTATGCTGAGTTGGCACATTCCTGTGACAAAAGCCCAACCTAAGGCCAGGGAGGCTTCCTTTCAGGGAAGATATCTGAACAGAGCAATGTGCAAAACATGCAGCTGATGCTCTATGAGTGTTGTCAGGGGAAGGAAGAAGCTTATGGTATCATGTTAGTTCCAGGCTTACGCCTTGCACTACTCTATATGGTGCCCATGAACTTTCCTTTTGTCATTAGGAAACATGGAGTCATTTTACCCCATGGCCAAGCTCTGAGGTGGGTGCCCTGGGATTATCATTCTTAAGGGAAATAGAGCGATTTTGTGCAGGAGATCTTTTGTGGCTTCCCCCACTCCAATCCTAGTGTTTGGCCTCCAAAGGCCGTGGGGTTTTGTGCTTATACCAGAATCTGTTGTTGTCTAGGCCTTGTGAGCCAATTGCCAGGGCCTCCTGAACACTGAGAATATATGGCTAAGTGTGCAGAACAGTGTAGTCATTCTCAGGCAAGGCCTGCCCCAGCTGATATCAATGAGCTGCCACCCTGTTTAGATACCCAGTTTTTAGAGCCTCATCTGGGTCCCTGAGTGGCTGGACGTGTGTTCACTGAGACACTAGCCAACTATGCTCTTTTAAGGGTTTAACCAGCTTTTTAGTACAGTCAGACTTTTGGGAAGTTCATTCTGCTGGAATGGAGGACAGGGAGAATTTGAGGTTGATGTAGTCTCTCTTTTCCAAGGCACTGTGAGTCTCTGCATGTCTGTGAATCTAGATATAAAGGAACAATAGGTATGCAACAGCTTTCTTAAGTAAGGAATGTCATTCTAATGCAATTCTTATATTCATGAACAATTCAACAGCAATGACTGTAGAATACTCTAGAGTTTCCCAACAGCTTATGAGGTCTTCTGACAACACAGTGAGCACTGGCAGCCATGTCTTTCCCAATGAACCCTAGATCTCCCAATGGAGGAGACTATGACTTGTCTCTTTTTAAATGAGCTTTCTTTCTTTCTTTCTTTCTTTCTTTCTTTCTTTCTTTCTTTCTTTTTTTCTTTCATATCGGTTGTTGTAGGGTCTCACTATGCAACTCAAACTCATGATCCTCCTGCTTTCAGCCTCCCCAGAGCTGTGATTACAGGCGTGCGACACCATGCCTGGACTTGGCCCACCCTGAGGGCAGGGCTGGCATGGCATGTGGCCCTGGAGATCGAACCATGGTCCTTGTGCTTGCCTAAGCTTGCCTAAGCAGGCACTTTAGTCTGCTGAGCTATCTCGCTAGCCCAGTTTTTAGATACTTCCTGGAGTATGGCACAGGGAGAAGAGAAGGAAGGTGCCAAAGAACTGCCTCTCTCTCTGAAGAATGTCTTTCAACAGGTGGAATGGACTGGGGACTGGGGAGCTAAGATGCAGCTTGTCCAGAAATGCTGCCTTGTAAGACAAAAGTTGATTTGGTGGTCATAAGAATAGTGGTGCAAATACAGGGAGAAGGAATAAGAAAGCAAAGCTCCTGTTCTATCCTCTTTTATACAGATGGGCATTAGAAAGGGTGGCTTTTTACGTGCCTGACTCCCATCAAGCAAGAGCTATGGCTCCACATTATAACCCAGACATGCCTGTAGCTGCCCACAGGCTCTGGCTGCATTGCCTGAGGAGGGAGTGTCTCTTGATGTAACTTGGGAAACATTTAAGGAGTGGGCAGAGGGAAGACTATGAAACAGGCAGACATTGTCTTGCCAACTTTATCACCTGGCAATGTGTCATTTTGTCAAGATAGATCTGAAATCAACATGTGTGCAAACACAAAGAAAGTAGGCACAGAAATGATGACCTGTGTGATAGGTATAAAGGGACCATCAAGTGATAATTGAGAGACGTGGAATTTCTTTACAATGTACCATCAAGAAAGGATAAAAGTTTAAGGTGATGGATATGCTAATTACCCTGATTACATGAAAATGAATCAATACATCACATCATAACTCATAAATATTTACAAATTTGTGTGTCAATAAAAAACCCTGAATACATTCATCAACTCTGTGAGTTGGGATGGGTTGAGAGTGCATTACCCTGCCTACTATAAATGTTTATCAGTTCTATTTGATTATCCAAAATAAATTTATTTTACCAAAGCTTAGAAAGAAAGACAGAGTATCTTAAACTACAATAGTACAGAATCATACCAAGCTAAGTACATAAGTAGGAGGCTCCTGCCCAAATGGGGGTAGAGTCCTCAGGTGAACGAAAGCTTCACTTCACTCCATGCAGTTTTAGGGCATATGGCCTCATGGAGATGGGCCATGGCCTCATGGGGATGGGCCATGGCCTCATGGGGATGGGCCATGGCCTCATGGGGATGGGCCATGGCCTCGTGATTGGGATGAGAAGCTCTATTGCCATTTTCAGGTGGTTCTTTCACAAGCCAACCTTCCACCCCTTACTTCTTCTTTAGACCCCTCAAGGCCATCTGACTAGCTGCTTTTCCATATGTAAGGAGCCATTGCCAAAGAAGCCAGCATGTTTCTGAGTGTTTAGTGTGTGAAGATAGGGGGTGGCTAAAGAGCAGGCTGATTTCCCAGGTTAGATATTCTCTGGTAGGCACAGCCTTCAGACCCGAGATACTCCAATATGGTTCAGCCTTTCTGTAGTCTAATGTGGCCTCTGCAACAGGGTGCTTTCCCTCTGCTAAGATCAAAAGTAGTCTGCTTGATCAAGTCCAGACAGGGGCAGACAGCACCACATAACATCTATATCATTACTCTCAGCTATGACTCCTTAGAAATGAAAAAAATACATCAGTAGCCCAGAGTAAATATTATCATCATTTATTAATATTTTATTATGGTCTTATGAGTAAGTTTGAGAACATCTAGCTGGGGTAGATATTACTAACAATTTACGTTGAGGCAGATATTGCCTTGTGCAAAGAGGAAATTTGGCTGAGGATGCCAGCAGTCGGGTAGAAATGTGGATTTCTTATCGAAGGAGATAACTGGACCCAATTAGGGGGAAAAACCCAATAATACATATTATTTTAAAGAACAGGTCTGGGTAAGCACAGGAGGTGCTGATATGGCCATAAATAAAGGAGGCTACTACTGTTTACTTAGAGAATCCTACAGGCATTAATGAAAATGTAAAAATCATTGCTAGTGAGCAATCCATTGCTGAAGTGTAAATATGGCTACTAACCAAGCAGCTTTCTCTAAGTACAACAGCTGGGTCTGTGTTTACAAGGTAATTGTCTCTAAAATGCTTGTGGTTTATAAAGTGCTGCCAAGGTGGATAAGGATGAGGGGACATTTAAAGGGAATTCCACTAAACTCTGAGCTTTGGGGCCTAGCTGGATATGGAGGGCAATATTGAGCTGTTTTAGAATAAAGGGACCTAGGATCACAAATGAGAAGGAAAGAAACAATAGCACTGTCCAGGATGCCTTTGTGGCCTCACCACCTTGGCTTTTACAACAAATGATTATGGATTCATCTTTAGCCTGAGGATCTTCCCTTAGCTTTGGTTAATTAAAAAGAATAATGGCAATTTGGTAATGAAGCTATCACTGAGTAAGTACTGGGACATGGATTGTGTCTCTTAACTGTCACAACAACTCCCCCACCCCACCCGTAGGTCTAGCTATTATCCTTATTTATGAAGTTGGAAAACCAGGGTATTGTAAGATAAACCTCTCATCTCACTCACTAGGGTTAAAACCAGGTCTTTCTCTCTTATCCAGGTATATTACTCAGGGACACTTAGCTCTACAGGTTAAAAACTGTGGATTTATCCCCTAACTTCTTTGCCTCTCTCCATAATGCTAATGCGTCCACACTAGTACTCTAGGATTTTTATTGCATATAACTTCCCAAATATAATGTGTGAGCTAAAGCTTCTACGCCTTCATATTCACTGCATTTGCCTTCATTTTGCTAGGAAAAATATCAAAACTTGTACATAAATTAAACAGATGATGATAAGACCTTTGAAGTTGACAGTAGAGAAGCCATCAAGACTCTGTAGTTTGCAGGCCAAATACTGCCAACTACTAATTTCTATAAATAAGGTTTTTATTTTATTTCATTTCATCTTATTTTATGTATTTGGCACAGGACCTCATTATGCAGCCTGGGCTCATTGTGATCCTCCAGTTTACAGCCTCCCGAGAGCTGGAATTACAGGAACACGTCATCATTCCTGGGCTCAGGGGCCAGCTCAGCATACTTGGGGGCAGAGCTAGTGCAGCATGTGGTACAGGTAATCAAACCCCAGTCCCTGTGCTTCCCTAAGCAGGTACTTAGCCAACTGACCTATCTCGCCAGCCCTAAATAAGTTTTACTTTAACATAGCCACTCATATTAGTTTAGCTAGGGCTGCACTTGTGCATCAGTGGCTGTACAGAGTAGTTATGCCGGAGACTTAGTGGACCACAAAGTTTAAGATTTCTATTATGTAGATCATAAATTTAAGATAGTTAGGATATAGGACATAGTTTGCCCTCCTCTGATCTGGGGAAAAATGACAGGACTTTATTTGCTATTTAGTATTGATTACAGTCTGGATATTTGGTATTCCGTTAAGGCTAGTGGTGCACTTGTAGTTCTGACAAAGAGAAATGTTGGGAGAAGAGAATCTTAAAAATTGTAGTTTTATCACTCTGCAAGATTACCCAACCTTCTGTGTAACCAAGCTAGCTCTTCTCGGTATTGCTTTTATCTCACAGGCTTATAAAAGTACAAATTTCCATTTCTCTTTTATACTGATTTTGTCATCCTGCTGGTTACCTCATTAAAAAGTTAAATCACACTGTAATATATTCTCTGTTCTCATCTCCTCTCTTCCATATTTTGTGACTTTTATTTTGACAAGCTCCTCTATCCATTTTCCATCATACTTTCCTACTTGGCCCATTGTTCCCTTTCCTGATGGCATCCTATCAAACTGTCCTCATTACAGCCCTCTCTGCACCTGGGACATCCTGAGTGCCTTTTCTCCAGTGCTAATTTGCTCTCAGTCTGTTAGTGAGGCAAGGGATGCTGAGAAAACAAGTGTGAATCCTCCTTGAGGGGCCGAGAGGAAATCGAGCTCAGCCAAGTGGCGAGAGGTTGGGGTATGGATTGGTCTTGAGGTCTAGGGCTTGGTAAAGGATCACACAGGACTTTTGACAACCTTTCTTGTTCATGATTTGCTCCATCTCAAGAATCTGCTCTCTAACCTGCAGAACTCCCGAGAGCGACAAGCTCCAAAGGCCATGGCAAAGCTACAGGTTACAGATAGCAGTCTGTGGTTGGCTTCTTCGGTTTTTACAGAGTATGTATGTGCACTTTAAAGTTCATTTTGCACAGGTGAAAATCCTCTTGCTGTTATTATCTCCTGAGATTAGTGTGCCTTTCTGGCAGGTGGTGCTCCTGGCATCATTAAAGACTTGGGTTTCTGGAATGCGCTCCCCTCAGCCTTTCAAAGTTGCCTTTCTTCCTGCTCACATGCACCCTAACCTGTCACCAAGGCAAGAAGCACAACCACACTTGCTGTCACAGCTGCTTGTTTTCCCTTCCTGGGCTCCCTCCTTCTCCTTGACCCTGCTCTTTGTGGACTTCAGACGAAGTTTCAAAAGCTGTCATTCGAATGATCACTTCAGAGTATGAGAGATGGCAACAAGGTGAGAGGCAGGGACATTTAGAGAGGGTCTTGGAGGGTGATGCACGATGCTAGGTGCTGCCTGTTTGGAAATCAGCCAGCAGCATAAAGTGATGGGAAACAGGTGCAGGTGCCCTGCACTCTTCCAATCACATGCATTCTCAGTCGCGTTAGAGAATTAAGCCTATTTGTGGAACCGAAGTGGAAAATTGCTGGGCCTGGGGTCAGTAGGTCTTCCTCGCTACCAGTTTTGGGTCCAGTTATTTCACTGTTAGATTCAGACACCTGGAATTTCAAATGTCTGAGAAACCATTTCAAAGCCTTTGCAGATTCACAGATTTTAGACCTGATCGTGCTGAGTCCTATGCTTTCTCCTGCAACCATTAGGCCCTTATTAGTATGTTCACTACTGTCTTCCTGGTGAATCTCCAGTTGCTGAGAAAGCAAACGACACATGTTTCTTGAATAGATAAATGGACTGTTCCTATTGCAATGGGATTTTCATTTTACAGAAGGAACGTAGGCTTTTTTCTACACTGAATTCCATTTGTACATTTTATGTACAAAAATAATTGTGCTCTGATTCAATGACAAACTAGTGTGCATGGTATAAAGTATAGGGAAACATAGTCACCCACAGTAATTGCTGAAAGTCAGTCTTGGAAAAATTGCTAGGACCTAGTTCTGCCAAACAAGGGTCTGGGAGAATAGAGGAGTGACTCACTGGGTTGCAGTGAATACACCCAGCTCATAGACATGTGTCTTCAACACAGGGACCTTCAAGAAAGGAATTCCCTCCATATAGACTGAAAAGCTGCAAGGCTGGCCTCACATCTTAGGCAGATTAGATGTTGTGTACATGACGTGACTTGGAGTATAATAAAAAGATCTTGCTGAATGAAATTATGTCACCTGCTACTGAGTCTTATCTTCCTATAATAGAGAGAAGTCAAACCTTAGAAACTTCTTGCAAACTAATTCTTTGAAAGAAAAGAAAAGCAGATAAACTCCTAATGAGATGCCTGTGATGACTACCTTATCCTTTATGGAGAGCAGACAGGTGCTGCTGTGGGGGTAGAACAGGGGGGTCTCGTCTTCATACAAGGACAAAGGAGAATGTGAGGACATTGAATACAGTCTTTGTTGGTTGACACCAAGTTAGAACAAGAGAAAGCCCTTTGAACTTGAAACAGATGTGTTAAGAGTTTAAATATTTAGTTTGTGGACCTAAGATACAAAGAAACTATGGTGTTCAGTCTCTCTAAGCTCATGATTCCTACCACGCAGTTTGAGGTCAAAGAATAGAGCTGCACCTGTAATTGGTAATGGTACTATTTTAATAGTGAGGGATGAACAATTGCAAGAATAAAAGTTTTAAAACTTGACCACAGTGGTTAACTGGAAGTCTCGGAGACCAAGCTGAGACACATCACCAGCGGTAGATCACTTCCTTTCTACCAAGAGGCAATATGAATTCATCAGTGTATCCTTCTTCCTAAGCCAGTGCCAATATGAAGCCTCAGCAGATGGATAGGCGAGAGAGAGAGAGAGAGAGAGAGAGAGAGAGAGAGAGGCTATATTCCTAGACCTTTATCTATTGAATTTTAAAATGCAGAGTCTCATCTTCTTAACCCAGTTCTTCAGGCTGGCAGAATTAGTTGATTAGATTTAGCTCTGGGATCAAAATCTATTTTTCTTTCTTTGTCAAAATCAATAATTTCTGAGTATAAATTCCTTAAAGGTTTCATATCTATACTTTCTTCTTTGAAGATGCAGAATAGTGTGTTCTAGACATTCAGTGGGTCTGTGAATACTGGAAGGAAGTCCATGTGAAAACAAGAACACGCAGTTGACCCAACAGTGATTCCTGGGGGTGAGGTGAAAGAACGCATCACCTAGAGATTGTGGAAGCACATTTTCTGTGATTTCTCATTCTCAGTTGCCTCTAGAGGAGAAGTGATCCACTGAGGCCTGGTCCACACAGAGCTTGAGCCATGCTTAGGAAGAAGAAAGGGTTGTAGTCTTGGTTTAATACTATGTTCGGTGTTTATCTCATCCAAAAAAAAAAAAAAAAAGGCAGAATCCCAAGGAGTTCCTTGGTTCTACCTGGTAGCTTGACTTTGGGAAATCTCTGACTTAGGCTTCCGGGAAAGTGACTGAAGCTCTCATATCTGGCACTGTCTGGAGCTTCTCTTTGTAAATATCAAATGTATCAAAATTACAGCAGCTTCATGTTTCGCCAGCTTTGCAAAACTCGCTCAGAGTTGTCGTTTCTCTTATGTTTTGCACCACTAGAAATGACCTCAACTCTCTTGTTTACCAAGAAAGCTTTCAAGAGCAAATTTGTTTTTTTTATTGTTGGTTGAGTTGGGAGATGTTATTCAATGTTTCAGTCAATGGTGTTTTGTGAAAAATAAAACAAAAAAAAAAAAAAGAAAAGAAAAATAATTCTGTTCAAACTGTGTGTGATTCCCAGGAGAAAACAGAATCTGAGCTCCTTCTAAAATAAAACAAAATTTTAATTGGGTTGTAAAAATCCCTCTCTGGAGGAACAGGGGTTTATAGCTCAGTGGCACAGTGCCTGTCGGGCAAACACAAGTTCCTCGGTTCGATTTTCAGTACCAAAAAAGAAAAAAAAACCCAGAAGAGAACACTTATGAACAACAACGTTTAGCTGTGTGTGATGGTGCACACTTATCATCCCAGCATCTGGGAGGCTGAGGCAGGAGAACTGCCAGTGTGACCCCAGCTTGGGTAACTTATTCATTTAGGGAGAATATGGTTTGAAATGTTTTAAACAAGGACTGGGGAATTTGCTTCAGTGCAAAGGCCCCAGATTCAACACTCAGTAGCATTTAAGAAAAACAACAACAACAACAACACACTAGAAGAAAAACAAAACCATGATTGGCTAATGTATTGTTTCTTAGAACTTCATGCTGTCAGCTAGGTGGGGCAAGCGCATGGGTGAGCGCATGCCTAGATGTTAACCCTTGCTCCAGATCCTGGCTCTTCACTACACGCTCCATATGTTTTGCTCAGTATCCATATCTACAATCCTCACAGCTAGTGAGAGGTCATTACGACCTCATTTTTTGTAGGAGATCATAGAATAAACTGAGGGATGAAGTTATTGCCCAGAAGTCACTGTGTAGAGGGAAGGCTTATTATAGGAAGAGACTCCACAGAAAATTTCAGCTCCAATTTTTGATGAATAAGGACCAACGATGGCTTGTTCAGAATTTCTGCATGTTCGACTCATCTCAGTCTGCTTGCTTAATTTTCTTAATTCAATCCTGTGACTTTTGTCTCCCCTGTTCAAGTCACCTGTGGCATTAGGGGACATTTCCTGGAAGATCTGAATGGTCAGAACTGGGCAGTTAGGTACTGAAGAGTATGTGGATCCATGGAGTATGCCATGGAAGGAAGAGCTGGAACTGGACTCTGGGTCACTAAGAACAAGATTGGGGTGCACATAAACACTCTTTTTACCTGACATCTTTTTATTCTAGCAGCCTGTAGCTCTTCAATGAAAACATCCAAAAGAATATGAGCCATGGTATGTGGGTTTGGATTTGGCTAATAAGAAATTCTAAATTTGAGTAAGTGGTATGATATCTTACTGTATGAATTGTGCAGCCTGTTCAACTGGCATGAGATAAAGTGAGAGTCATCAGAATGTTTGCATGCCTAGAGGAACTAGAGGTGGCCTAACAAAAGACAGCAGGGCTTGGGGCTCTGCCACGCCTGCCACTTCTCATCCCCAGTGTATTGATTTGGAAGAGACTTCTGCATCTCTCCACACACTTGTCTGGATGAAGCCCCAGCCTGGGGAGCCATGTGTGGTTTCCGTAAGCTGAGATGATGGGCTGTTATATCTAAGAGCACCATATTGAACCGGCAAACACAGATAATTGAGTTACCTTCAGAATGATCATTCACAGTGAAAGGCTTTGGATTTCTTTAAACGAGGAGCAGCTGTGACTTTAAAGTACCACCCGGCAAACATATAAATTCCCATTTCCAGCCCCATTGTGGAGAAACTGAAGTCTGGAGGGGGTTGGCAACAGCCAGCGACTCTGTCTCCCCACCCTCCCTCTGGCCTCTGGAGAAATCCAAACAGAGCTGAGTGTCAGCCACACATGCTGCAGCCCTTAAACACATTGCATGGCCTCCTGCTCCTTGGTTCCAGACCTACTCCTTTTACCACAAAATCCACAGATGAACACAGTGACAGATCCTGTATGAGAGAGCCAGTTCCTCTCTGTTTTGAATCCCCAAAATTACTTATGCAGAACAAATTGGTAGCAAGACAGACCTACTCCTCATGTCACGAAAAATTCAGGGAACAAAAGACAAAAAAGGGCCAGTGAAAATATGACGCCATTCAGGACAGAACCTGAGCCACATCTTCTCCACAAATTTCCCAGTCTTGACATGTTCTGAAAGCAGATGGCATTTGTTGGACACAGTCGGTTGTGCCCAGACGGCTTGCACGGCTTATTCCAAATGGCCTGACACTTGGAAATGCCAAAGTTCCATTTCTTTCTATATTTCCCCAGAGCTGTCAGTGTAGAGAGGGCTGAAACCCTTTGTGCAACGCTACTAAAACCGCCTGCACTCACTCTTCAAGTCATCTGCACCTTGTGCTACGTGCTGCGAAAGTAATAGTGAATAAAATATGGTTTAGTATTCATGTGACAACTGGGGAGGTGGACAGGCGTATTCGCTTCGTGCAGTATAGTGGGGTCCATGTGGGGAGACTAGTGTGTAACCTGAGCAGAGGTAAGGAAGCCAAGTGTGTTGTCACAGATGATGTCCCAGAAGACGTGGTCATGGTGCAGTCTGGAAAAATGAGCAGGAATTAGAGAGTGACCGTTTGACATCAGTGGGTTCAGAAGGAGCACACCATCTGTAGAACACATCCTGGATGTGACACTTTAGACTGCTATGTAGCAAGCACTCATGTACTTGCCCGCTGTGCCTGCGGTTGGTTTCCTGGCATGGAACTGGGCTTCTGCACTTTGAGCCGGGCAGATGGCCTGCTTGGGCCGTGGGTGTGTCAGTGGACATGACATGAACATAGGCTCGTGCGTAGTATTCCTTCTACGACCATGAGAACATTGTAGCTTGGAAAACTCTAGGCCCCCAAACACAGGGTGTATGCAGACTAGACGCAGACTTAATTTAAGTCAGCTCAGCACAAACATCCCAAATCCAAAAGATGATAGAGTGGTAATTCTGTTTACTATTCTTTATCAATGAGTTCTGGGGTGGTGGCCTGAGGTGTGCAGCAGAGATTGCCTTCCTCAGGACTCTCAGTCATGCCTGGAATGTAGAGCATGCATGTAGCAGCTGCCAAACAGCCAGTTAAGTGAGTTAACCGGGCAGTGCTCAGCCAGGACATAGGATGGGCCTACAGCAGTGCCAAGACTCCTTACGATGCTGGAATCCATAGGGCAAAATTTTAGCTATGGACATAGCCTAAAAGTTGCTTCAGGTTAGCAGGTCATATAAACTTATTTAGTGTAACCAGCACTTGGATAAACATCAGAGATGAGTTGAAATTCATACTGTAAATTATATTTTATCTAAAAAATCCGGGCTTAAGAAAAATCACACAAAGCCTTACTGTGGATCATACTGGGTGCAGTGAAATTCCCAGTTATGGAGACTAGAAACATACATTCAGTCATTTATTTATTAAGGCCCTGTTTGCACACTACGTTGATGATCCTAGAAATCCTTTAGAAATTAAGATGTGCGCACTATTTTATTTCAAGTATACCAACACCACAATTCTTTCCAGCTAAGCTTATATGTGGCTTTTACCTTGAATTGAGCTTTTCCTTGAGTGAAATGAAGTTAGCTATTCTCAGGGTCTCTATATTTGCAAGTCAAAAAGTTTTCAGCATCACTGAAGGTATTTAGAGGAAATAAACCTTGCAAAACCCAGTATCCTTCTCTTCTAGGACAGCTGGAGGGTAATTTTCATTGTAATATCATAAGCCTCTTTGAGGCGGTCTGTGTGCTCTGTGGAAGCAGAGCAGAGAGCCAGGACCAGGGAACAGGTAAGGGACAGTGCACACACCCTAGGGAAAGGCAACCTCAAGGAGGAAACTGGGACAGATGCCCCAGCTCCACATTCTGCCCCATGCACTACTCTTCATACAAGGTGACTATGACAGTCCTTCCATTTGAGAGGGCTTGTGACCACTTCTGAAGAGACACCATGTGAGTTCCAGGGCTTGATTGCCAAAGGCCATCCAGTTTCTATGTGGCTCCTTTGCTACGGAAGCCCATGGAGCCCAAGACACCTGTGACTATCTGAATGCCCTGAGGTTGCCAGGCACTAAGCAAGCCCAGTGAGGTAAAGCGGCAAGCAGGTTGATGCTCTGCAGACTGTAGAAAGTCCCAGTGAAGATGACCTGCCTGTTTCTTGGACGCTCACTAAGAATATACAAAAGCTAGGATACACTACTACCTGGGATTGAGAATCATCCAAAGCTCTCTTCACTCACAGGCCTGACAATTGATGTAAGCTGTGCACTGGGGCTAAGCCTCTGTGGAAAAATTGAGTACAAGTTCTGGCACAGCCCTTGCTAAGGTCTGTGTCTAGATTGTTCCCTAAAGTCTCATGTGGGCTTACATGGGGCTTTTGCAGAGATAGCTGGATCTAGAGTGTATGATGCTGGGATTAGGGGTGTGTGGGTAGCAAATAGCTTTAGGCACGGTGAAGGGTGCCTTATGCTGGGAGTGAGCGCTACCTGCCCAAAGACTGGGTAGGCTGTATGAAAACAGAAGAGAGAGAGAGAGAGAGAGAGAGAGAGAGAGAGAGAGAGAGAGAAGAGAGAGTTGCGATTGTCTCTTGCTGTTTATTGCTTGTTGTTTGGATGCTTTTGTTGCCTTCTGCCTGCCTGAACTCTTTCTCCTCTGTGACGCCCCTCTGCCATGTGCCATCCTGCCCTAGAGCTAGTCAATTATGGTCTGAAACATTCACAGACTGTGAGCTGAAATAAACTTGTCTTTCTTTAACCTTGGATGTTGGGCATTTCGTCTCAACAATGAGAAAAGTAACTGAGACAGCCCTGACTTAGCCGCGGCGCACAGCCAACTCCCACCGTCAGGCCGGTGAGGGAAGAGAGCTTCAGATGATGCTAGATCTCTGGTATCAGCGTACCCCAGCCTCTGTGTATTTTTACAGAGGGTCCTAAAGCGAGGGCAGGTCATAGTCACTGTGCCCTCTCACAGCATGCAGAATATAAGCCTGCTCGCTGTCTTACCTCAGTGAAGTTGGGGGACAGGAGCACGATGGCAAAAATTTTCCTCGTTTCTTTTTGTGCTTGCTGTGGTTAGTGGTAAGCAGAGTGTTGTCCTACGTAGGCAGGTGTCCCTAACTTCCAGTTCTTGGGCAGAAACAAAAGCACGTAAAAGAGACATTGATATGTTCAGTTATGCAGGACCCAGAGAGATGCTTGTGTCTTTAAAACAATGGTTCTTAACTGAGCACAAGTTTGTGCCCTACGGAAATTTGGCAATATCTGGAGCCATTTTTTATTGCTAAACTTGGAGTTGTGCTACTGTCATCTGGAAGGTAGGGGAGAGGGATGCTGTTAAACATCTTCAACAGAAAATTATCCTATCCCCAGTGTCAATCATGTCGAGGTAGAGATACCACTTTAGAAAACAACAAGCACTCAGAGCTTGATAATTTGTTAAGAATGTTCCATTTTATGGAGGAATGTCACCTGGATCAGGAAGACAAGAGTAGGACGAGGTGTGATTGAAAATCCTTTTACTCTCTTTCCAATATTAAACAAATGAAGTCACATTCTCAGTATGTCTTACCCAGAGTATCACCCCAACGAGAAACACACACACACACACACACACACACACACACACGTACTACACATGCATGCATGCACGCACACACGCAGTATACTTTTCTGTGCCTGTTTTCTGCAGTAGGCTCCCTTTAAAGCAGAACAATTAGCTGCTCTTGGACTAACTCTGCAAGACTGCATCTTTGAAAAACCATAGACATTCATTAATGATAGTGACTTTCAGAACAGCACATTTGCTGCGGGTAGCAGGGAGGACGCTGTTACTCTCTGATCCGGACACATCACTCACTGTCTTCTTTGTCCAAATGCTGCTGGAGTTGTGGGAGGTGGGACTGCTCTGACTCACTCCTCTACCCCATAATAACTGAAGGCAGCGTGCCCCACCCAGTGCTACCTGATTTCAGTGGGAGGACTATTTCTCATATTGCCCGAGTGTTTTTAGGTGGTAGGTAAAAACCTTCAGCAAGATTTATGCTCTGTTTACCTCCAGCGGTGAGGCGGAAGTGCAGCTGAAAGTCCCCTTCATTTTACATCGAGGACAGAGCCTCCCTCGCTGATTTATGGGCCTGCTTGCATCGTCGCATCACCCGAAGTTACCCAGCGTGAAACACCCTTGGGGTGTGGAGTTGGGTGATGTTCAACCAGAACCCAGGATAGTGACCAAATTACCACTAGAGACTTCTGGGAGTGAGGGGCAAAAGCACTAAAACCATTCCAGAACAAAACGTAATGAACAGATGAGCATCTTACGGGACGTCAACTTATTCTAAAATAAATACTTTATTTCTCTTTCCAGATAATATAAGGAATAAAAGAAGAATAAATCTATCAATGGAAAAGGCAGGGAGAGAAAGTCTCTAGTAATGAAGCCTATTAAACACTGCTCCAGAGAGGGGTCAAGGTCACCACCACCAGTGGAAGGTAGGTCAGGGACCTTGAGAGGAGGTGATGGTAATGTTACTTTGCCTCTGCGGTTGTCCCTGTCAATCCCATAATGCCAGTCTTAATCATGAGAAAGCCACCAAGCTAATCCCAGCTAAAGCATTCTACAAACAATCTGACCAGTTATGCTTCAGAACTGTCTAGCTCATTGAAAACAAGGCACTTTTCCAGCCCAGAGGAGACAAGTTGGTTACAGGGAATGTCCTACCCTGGTTGAGATTCTGAATCAGAAAGAGGGCATAGCTCAAAATTAAGGAGACCTGATGATGTGCCGTTTGAGTTAATAATAGCGTATCAATATGTGTTCATTCACCTTATTATAAGTACCACATCAATATAAGATGTTAAGAATGCTTAAATTGGGAATAGGGTTGATGTAAATTCTGTGTGTTTTTGTTTGAAAGTTTTTGTAAATCTAAATTGCTCTTTAAAGAATGTTTTTAACAAGCTAGGTGCTGTGATGCATGCCTGTCACACCAGCACTCAGGCAGCTGAGGCAGGAGGATCACCAGGAGCTTGACCCAACCTGGGCTATGTGGTGTTTGAGGCCAGCCTAAACTACAACAAGAGACCCTGTCTCAAAAAAGAAAATAGATTTTTAAACAACAAAAAGAAAACATAAATCATCCATAATTTTGCCCGTAGGGCAAAACTGTTAACAAGGTTTACAGTCATCTCTGCATTTATAATCATTCTATATGAATATATAATTTTATTATTTTAACCAAAAACCAGAACTGTCCTATACCTAGAAGTGTTTAACCCCAGCGTATCTTATTACCATGTTCCATACCCACAAAAAGTTGCAATCCACCTAATAAATATATTAGAACTTCTGAAACTCAGGTGTGTTTCACAAATTAGCCATGGCCCCCACACAATACTATTTCAGGAGGACATCTGCTAGAGAAGAATTAGTGCACCTACACTGTAAAGGATGCATCCCTCTCATAGGAGAAGGAGGAGGAGATGAGCCCAAGTACGGACCAGAAATGCCAGAAAAGTCCTGCAGGATCGATTCAACTGCCCCACGTAAAATAAAGGGAACTAAGCTGCTGAGGAGCGTTCATGCCTTGACCAAGTCACACAGCCCTCAGTGTGTGGCAGAGCGGTGGCTGGATCCAAGTGCAACTCAGAAACTTGGCCCTTTTGTCCCCCAGACTGGAGCACTGCAACTTGGGTCAGATCAAGCTTCCACAAAGAAACCTAGGCCAAGTGGTTCATGAATAGCTGAGTTCAGCTGCCAGAAAAGCACTCCTTGACCATATAATGTCTGGCTGTTTCTACAATCAGAATATCTGAGTTGTATAATAGTTTGCTGTGTACCTTGGAGAATGCAATTCAGGATGAATGCCTTCAGCTAAGGTCTAGAAGGTCTACTTAAGGCTGTCTGCAGACCTTCATGGCTGAGGATGCATGATGCCAGGCTGGGTGAAAGATTCTGGGTTCCCAGCCCCAGAAATCTCAGCCTACTTTATAACACAGGAACTGGTTTCTTTTTAAATTTCCCAGGTGATACTAATGCCCAGAGTTGGAAATTACTATGGTAGTTTGTGCCTTCTACCTTTAGCATTCTAAGAGGAATTGACTGACAAATTAAATCCCCACAATTACTCTTTACAAATCTCACTGTAATTCAAAGGGCTTCTTGTGGTCCTCTTAGTATCTTTCCCCTGGAGAGGGGTTTGGAGATGCACATGAGAAAGAAAGGGAGAGAGGCAGAGGAAGAGGACAGAGAGACAGAGAGCATTCTTCTGTCTTCTGCACACAACACTGATCAGAGGAGCAGGATGCTTCTTGGGATTTCAAAAGAGCAATAACAATCCAAATGGGAACATCTTTGTGATCCTGCAGTTCAACCCAAATGGCAAAGACAAGGCGCCAACCTCTGAAGGCCACTTCCAAACCCAGAGTGCTCAGGCTGTCAGTAATGGCTGGGGAAACTGGGCAGCTTTGCTGAGATGAGCCGCTGCACGGTGTGACACATTCTCATCTTCTCTAACAGAGGAGCAGATGTAGGTCTGCATCAGGGGGCCAGAACCCTTATCTCCGCCCCTTCTCTCATTAGATGGAGCCCATAATGCCCACCCCATTGTCTGTTTGCAAACAAGCAGATGAGCTCGGTGGATACTAGTTTAAGATAGCAACTGGCGAAGCCATGGGGGATTACGGTGGGGGTATGGAGCACAGTGTCTGTACCCAGAGCACTTCCAGTCCTGGTGGAAAGATGGTCCACACTCCCTTCTTTTCTCCAACCTGTGTGTTCTCCTGGTCTCAGGCAGGATAAGCCCCTTGGAGATTAGTACTCAGGCCTATGCAGGAGTTACTATGCACTAATTTTTACAGTTATCAGATAAGCTCACAGATTACTGCCAAATAAGGTCCCCATGAATAAATGCTAACAACTATGAAAGGAGACCCCCTACTGTGTTGATGCCAACAGAGATACATTATGTAGTTTCTGAAAGGAGGGGGAAGAAGAGAGAGATGGAGAGAAATAAGTGAAAGAAGCAGATGAAAAATCAGGAACTCATACGACCCAGGGACTGGAAGTCAACCGTCATCTATATCAGAACTACGTGTCTCTTAAAATTCAAACTCGAGGCTCTTCTAGGTAGATTGATGCAACTGGAGACCATACTGATAAATGAAATAAATCACACCTCATGTGTAAACATTGTATTGTCTCCCTCATGTAAGAACTGGAAAGAATAAATAAAATCTGAAATGTACAATAGCTACTATGAAAAGGAAAGAAACTGTTCAACAGCAAAGAACAACTGGGCTGAGGGAAAGGAGAAAAGAAAGAAAGAAGGAAGGAAAAGAGAAATATATATGTATATACACAGGATAGCCTAGATGATTGTCTTATTGATTTATGCTGTTCTATTGAAAGGAGCAGTTAATGCTTAAATTTTTTTCTCTCCTTTTTATTTTTTTAATAATATTTTGACCAATTTTGCATGCTTATACCTGGCAGTTGAAACAACTAATTTGGAGACAACAGTATGCAATCAATCATCGTTGAATTCCTGTCATTTAGTGAAATTATGTGCCATTTCTAACATACAAACTATACATTCTCTTTCTGATTTGCTGACTTAGAAGACCTGGAAATTTGCACTTTTGAGAATATGGGGTCAAGAGAGTTCAAGCTCTGGAGTGGAGAGTACCGCCTGCCTTTCCTGGTTGTGCACTCCAGGCAGGGGAGCGGATCTGTCTGTAGAATGAGCATCATGCAAGATCTGCCTGTATGAGTCTGCCTCTTACAACTATATGTGAACTAATTTATAAGAGAAAATGCTTATTGGCTCTCAGTGCTGGAGGCTCCAGCCCACGAACAGGTGGATCCAGTGAGCCTCCAATGCCAGTGCAAGATGACAAGGCAAGGAGCACATGGGGGAGCAAACTGCTTGCACAATGTCTAGGAAATAAGCAAGAAGCCAAGACAGGGCCTCACAATTCACCTGCAGGCATCCTCCGATGATTTAAGGACCTCCCATAAAGTTATGCCTCTCAAAGTTTCTGTCACCTCCACCACGGTCAACTCTGGACACCAAGCCTTTAAAACATGGGACTTTGGGCAATACTCATCCAACTCAGAGTGCCATTTCATGTGGAAGTCACAACACAGAGAGTTACACCAGTTAGCACATGCAAACCACTTCAACCGCTGCTAGGTTGAAGCTCAATTGAGTAAGAACTCAATTCGTATTTGAGGAATTCTGAAGAGAAAATGCCAAAGAAATGTCAACTAGTGGAATTTTGGGCTCCCTCATGTCCTAGAAAGGGTGCATTAGTCACAGGCCCATTGCAGAGTGCAGGACATCTTGCTGAAGGTGATCATCGTCTTTATCTCATGGGGAACCCGTTCCTCCACCTGAGTGCCTCTTCGTGATACCTACACAATCTCCTTTACCATGAGTAGATTCAGGCATTAAGGAAACAACTTGACTACCGTGGGTTGAATTGTGTCCCCTTGAAGAAATACAGAATCCTTGATACTTGTGAAGGTGGATTTACTTGAAGATAGGGTCTTTGTAGATGATGCAGTTAAAGGTCACTAATCCAATACGATTGGAAGCTTGATCACAAAAAAAGATACACGTGAAGGGAAAGCAATGTGACAGTACAGGAAGAACTTCATCAACGAGCCCAGGAACTCCTGAGCCAACAGAAGCTAGGAGAGTCCTCAGGATAGATCCTCCCTCACAGCCCTCAGGAGGAAGCAATCCTTCTGACACTCTGACATTGGATTTTCCGACTCCAGAACTGTTAGGCAATAAATTTCTGTTGTTTAAGCCACTTAGTTCTGGGTTTTTTTTTTTAGCATCCCCAGGAAATTAATTATCCACCAGAAGTAACTAGTGCTGTAGAATTAGTCCCTGAAATTTCAAAATATCAGAATGTCAAGTTTCTGAAACATGGATCCTGAATCTAGCCTGCTGAGTACCAACTTGGGCAATGGACACTTGGGAGGTAGCAGCGATGCTATTGATTGCACTGAGAAAGCTGCAACTTCTTTCTGCCGTTCATGCTCTTAGGGGAGAAGGCAGTGGTGAGAACTACAAGGCCCCCTCCCTTACCTGTGAGCAAATGAAGAGTGCTCTGTGGCCTGTTAGGCCATTGTCCAGTGAGTGCTGACAGAGAAAGCCTTTGACAGCCAATTTTCTGTAGCACAATTCATACACAGCAGCAGCAAACGGTTCCGTGAAAAAAAAAAACCAAACACAAAAGCCCTCCCCCTCCCTCACTTCAGCTTTTGGAAGTAGTTGGCATTCGACAAAATCTTGGCATGTCTACTCTGGCTCTGACAGGCTGATGGAAGCTGAGGGGCTGTGCACTTGGCAGAAGGTCAGTTTCCAACCCCACCTCAGTTAAAGGGAGGCTGTGTGCCAGGCAGACCCACAGCGTCTGGGTGCTGAGCAGCGGGAGCTCTGCCTTGCTGTCGGGCTTGCCACCTCTCCAAGTGCAAAGGAGAAGCTGCCCTTGGGCGGAACATAAACAACTAGAAGGATCTTAGCCCCTAGAATGGCTCTGAATCTCTTTCTGATTCCTTCCCAGCTGAGGTTCAAGCCCATCTCCTTTCTCCACTCACACGCTGGTCTCCAGCAATGCTGGGCTATTGATTTTCCCTCCTGAATTCAAATCCTGTTTCTACCACTCATCTGCTCTACAAGTTCAGTTGCCACCTCTGGAAAATGGAAACATAAATACAAGCTTTTCTTTTTTAAAAAAATTATTTTTTTTCATAATTTTTTTGATAGACAAATAGCAATGAGACAGTTTCAAATCAAATTGCTAGGACAGCTTCAACAATTAACACACTGCATACATTCTTCTTA
>NDGM011249205.1:2374-29301 GCA_002564305.1 Octomys mimax
TGGCTGGCATGTGGTGCTGGGGGATTGAACTGCGGTCCCTGCGCTTTGCCAAGCTTGTTCCAAGTGGGTGCTTTAGAGCACTGAGCCATCTCTCCAGCCCCCGTCCATTTATATTGTGAAAACAAACATTGGGCTTGAAAAATTCTTTGTGTCATTTTATGGCTTCTTAAAATAGGTGGAAATGAACTCTAAATAAATCCTCAAGTCCTGCACGCACGTCCAGGCCACAACCGAGAAGCAAGAACCCACTGCAGGAGCTCAGGTGGCTCTGCGTGGGTCACTGTGAGGAAACCCTTCAGCAAACAAGACAAGCGGCCAGACTGCCGTAGTGCCTCTCTGGTTGGAAATTGTAGGGAACAAGAGGTTTCCTGTCCCCGCCCCCTTCACGTATCAGTTTGAGCTCCAAACAGCAGTGACAAAAGGGGTGGAAATGATGGGTGGATGGATGGATGGCCTTGTAAGGTGTGGATAAAATTGATACATTTCTAATTAAACACCTGTGTGGTACTTTCCCCAAATGCCAACACTTTTCTGAAGCTCTTGTACTTCTTGGCATGATTAAGACAAATCTCTACACAAGGCAAGTATCAGCTGGGATCATTTCTTTCCTTTGAGATTCTAGTAAGACTGCAGACATGCACCCCTAACCCACTCCAAATCAAACCTTATGCTGTCCCCACTATTTCTAACTCTGAACTCCAGAGTTTAAATATTGTTTATCTCTTGTTCCTCAGGTTATTTTTCATTTCTGATAAATCTAGATCACATTCTTGTTTCCCCTTTTATATTAAACTGCTTTATCTTACTGAAACAAAACACCTGACACCAACTGAAAGGGCGAGAGGTGAACACTGGCTTGCGGTTCAAAGGGCTCAGGGTGAGGCCGGCCAGTGCCAGGGCAGGAGCACCGTGCGTATGTGCAGGCCAGCGGGCGGGCATGCAGGCGTGCATGCGGGCAGCCGGGCGTGCAGACCTGCCTGCGTGCGGGCGGGCAGGAGCTGCTCGCCTCGTGGCGCCCAGGAAGGGCCCCGACCAGCTCGGGCCCAGCGCCTGACTCCCCACCGCAGGGCCACTGGCGCGCGCGTTGTCAACCTAGACCTTGCAGGCCTTAGTTGGCAGTCGAGAGCAGCCGTCCGGTCCTGCATCCTCCCCTCTCTTCTGTGGGGCTAAACTACAAAATTTTGCTGTTTCCCTTGGTCTATCTAAACGTCGCTCCTAAAAGGGTGCAAGGGGTCTGATAGGTCAACCGACAGTGCGAGCGGGGAGGACTGCTCCAGGGGAGGAGCGGCCGGGCGGGTGACCTCTGCTGGCTGCAGAAAGGAGCAGTTGATGCTTGTGTTTTCTCTCCTTTTAATTCTTCATAATTTTTGACCAATTTTGCACGCTTGTTTCTGGCAATCTGAGCAGCTAGTTTGAAGACAACAATATGCAGTATAGTGGCTACCGTTGAATTCCTACCATTTTGTTTAGTGGAATTCTGTATCATTTCTAATGGATTTTTAGGTGTTTTGTTTTGGTTTGGTTTTTTACTACTTTTATTCTCTTTTTAAAAAGAAAAAAAAAGAACACAGGGAATGATGAGGGGCTGTTCAGAACAGCAGAGTGCGCACCTGTGCCGGCACTGAGCAGGGGACATCTCTGTCCTAACCAGCTCAGCACTCCTGTTTGCCGGCTCCCTTCTCCTCAGAGCCTCTCGGAGACCCTCCCAAGAGCCTACGTTGTAAAATGAAGACTTCCCTGAGACCGGGCTCCTACCTTCTGTCTCCAAGTAGCAATGGTTTCACTCTCTCATCCCGCACAGAACCCTCCCCCAAATCCTGACGGCTATGGCGAGCTCTCTTCTGGGTGCTGGCAGGGTACCCACGCCCTGGGCGCTGTCTGCAGCCATAGGGTGGCGCAGCCCACCCTGACTGCTCTCCTAAAGGTGCTGTCTGAACTCACCCAACACACAGAGAGCACGTAATAGGGCTGCTGGGATGTCGGGGCACCCGCACCGGTGGACAATGCTCACGCCTCACAGAGGGAGTACCTGAGGGAGAACCAGAGCGGAGTGAGGCTGCCCAGTCTCCCCACTCACCCATTCACTTTGGTACATTCAGTTGTCAATTGGTTTTCACTGCAGTCGTTTTTGTAGGAGAGAATTGCAACATGAATGTGGCTGGAAACAAGACAGAACCATTCGTGTCTGATCCAAGCCAATGAAAGCCAGGAAGCAGTGAAGGGCAAGGCCTGGCCTGGACATGTGGCCTCTCGCCTTTCTGACACAGCTGCCTGGGTAGAGGGAGACGGCACGGACCCACGTGCTGACTCAGACATCCTGAGCCCCCAAGTTCGATGGCGCACCTTCTCTCACTCTGTGTCTGGCCAAATACTTGAGCGACACCAGGATCAGCTGGAGTGGGGGTGGTCCAGGGTCCCAGGCCAGCAGCACTTCTCTGGTGCTTCAGTCCTGCTCCAGCATAGTAGAATTAGATGGTGACATCCAACTTTAGGACTCAAGATGCCTAGGTCGGCAACTTGCATTCCGCACAATTCCCAGGGAGCCACACCCCACCAGCTTCGACAGGAACCTTTTTCTGCATCACACTGACCCTTAGGCTCCAGGGGCTCCAAAGCACCACCCTTCCCATCTTCTCTGTCGCCCAATTCATAGGTGCATGCTCCTGGCAAGGGCCCCACAGACCCCCAAATGACCTCCTCTTCCCACCCTGAGCCGCCGTGGGTGTGAGCAGCCTGCTGTGGGTCCGTGGGAATTGCAGGGCTCCACCAGCCCGGGGAATGTCAGCCCATGAGTGAGCCTGCTGTAAAAGCAGGTGACTGGGCTCACAAGGGGCACAGTGTCCCGAGCCACCCAGTGTGTCTACTTCTCAGCACACGGTGTGCCTTAGGACACGTTCTGGGGGCACTCCCCTGTCTTCTCTCCCACCTCCCACATTAAAATCAACCCCTCAAGGCATAGAAATCCAACAAAACGCAGCAACATTTGTTGGGACTGTGTTCCCAGACAGCACTGGGAAGTCGTAACAGTGCTACCCACAGCAGAGGTGAGGCCCTCACAGAGGCCCAGGCCATGTGGTGGGGACCTCGAGGTGCTCAGACTCCTTGCAGGAGAGAAAACAAAGCTCTAGATTCTGGCACTTCAGAGGCTGAAGCAGGAGAATTGGTGGAGTGTGAAGCCAGCCTGGACTTCACAGTGAATTCAGGTCCAGCCCGAACTACATAGTGACACCCTGTGCCAACAAAACAAAATAAAATAGAAAATGCATAAATAAAACCACACAATGCTATGAGCAAACTTGTTACATGATATATAAAATATAACATACAGCTACGTGTACTATAAAATGTAAGCTTTCGTGAGTTTTTCCAGAAAGACCCTATCCAAATACACATGTCCTCTTGAGATACCTGCAGAGGGAAAGATGCCAGGTGTGGAGAGGCACTCAGGCGGGCTTCTCAGGTGGAGGTGGAAGGGACAGAGCAGCTAGTGTCACTGCCCTCCTGGGCCCTCAGGGCTCTGAGGAAACTGAGGCTCGGCTCACCCTCACAGGCAGGGTAGGGAGCGAGGGCTGAGTGCGAGTCTTTCTGACCCCAGCTCCTCCCAGTCCCAGCAAGCTCCCCGCTCCGCCAGCGGGGTGAGTAGAAGGGGGTAGCAGCAGCAGCGACCTTGAGGCAGGCCTGTGGGGACTGCGCCCCGCCCCCTGTCTGGCTTTCTGCCTGCCTGCATCTTTCCTGCCGTTGATCGACTCACAATTTTGTCTTTGCTGACGTGGGCTCTGGACCTTGGGGTGTGACCCAGGGACCCCTCCATCATGTTAGGTGCTCACCCCTGACTGGCCATCAGTCACTCAGAAGAAGGCCCCTCTCCAGGCTTGGATTTCTTCTCGTGTACGAGGACTGCCTTGGAGAAGGTGGCCTGCATCTCACGAGCCCCTGGCTTGTGGTCTGTGAAAACGGACAGCAGAACTCGGCACTGCTCTCTGCCCTCAGACTGCAGCATCAGGGTCCTGCACAGGCTGGAGGCCGAGGGCCAGCGGGGTGGCCGCACTGCCCTCCTCCTCCTCGAGCAGCCCCAGTGCTTTGCTCAGGCTCCAGGATCAGTCGCCCAGGGGCACAGCAAGGCCATCAGTGGATAGCACCCACAACCCAGAGGATAGAAAGCCAGGCCAGAAGCAGCCCTAAGAAAACAGCCCGTACTCCCCATAGGGTGCACGACTCAGCCTCAGTCACGGTGCAGGCTCCACTGTGGACACCATGGGCTTCCCCAGGAGTCAGAGGTGGAGGGGTGGGTTCCGCGAGGGCCAGCGGGGACACCAAGGGACACTCATCCGGTAGATGTGGTGCTCAGGCCCTTGCTGTGCAGGAGGGAAGATGGCGTGAGCACAGGGAGGCACAGGCTGCCCATTGTGGGCTTCCTCTCAGCAGCACCCACAGCCTCCTGCCTCCCTCCTGTCCAGGTCTGGGTGCTCTGGGCTGAGGGGTGCCAGTAGGAGCAGATCCTGGGCCTGTGGGGGCAGCCTGGGCCCTACTGAGTGCCAGGCTACAGCAGTCCCAGGGCCAGCATTGCATCACTGCCCCGGCTGGGTGCTGTTCTGCCTTCAATGTCCTCTGTAAGCTGGACACACCTGGGGTCGTGGTCCCACTGCCTGGAAAACTCCTGTGCAGCACACAGGGACCCCCGTCTTGCCTGGCTCTTTTCTCTCTGGTCTTCAGCTGCCTCCCACAGTAAGCTCTGCCTGCGGCCCTGTCTGCAGGCCTCCCCAGCAGGAAGCTAGAGGCCTCAGGCTCCTGAGGCCCCCACTGCGTTTCCAGGGCGTGGGGACCTCACTGCATGCGGAGAGCCAAACCCAGAGAGGAAATTCGAGCAAAGTGGTTGCATCCTTTCGCAATCAAGCCTTGTGGAAGCCGGCAGTCCTTGCGCTGCGAGAAGACGTGGTGTTTCCAGCGGCCGAGTTTTATTTCACATAATTGTAACCATCTCAGCCGTCAATTAGCGTCCAACGTTACCTTTGGGATGGGATCAATTAGAGACCTGCAGATTGAATTTGGAATCGTGATTAGCCTGTTTTACATTTTTCCTCATTTTCTAAAATATACAATTGCCTGATTCTGCCCCGTCTTTAAAAGTATATTGTAAACTTATTTATTTTTCTAAGTCAAAACAGACACAGGGGCCGGGAGTCATAGGAACCAAAGATCAACGGAGGCGAGGAGGGTGGGGAGGGTGGGCTGCGTCTGACTGGAGTCGATTCTTAACTTTCCGTGGCAGGAAAATAGTGAATGTAGCATAATGGCCGCTGGATTTCCTCATGAGCTGAAATCATTATGTCCTGGCTGCAAGCCAAGCTCTTCCCTTTTCTAGGTTGCGGTTCAAAGCAGTGTGGAACATGCTCTGGCATTGTAGTCATTCACGTAGTGTCACTGAGCTGAGCTTCTGGAAGGGGACAAAGGACTTCGTGTCCCAAAACGCTCTTCTGGCAGAAAACTACTCGCAGCCCGAGATGCACCATCCCTGGGCCGGCTGGGCTGCGGTTGTGCTGACTAAGGTGGAGGAGGCGAGAGGGTGCTGATGTAGGTGCCCGGCCAAGCAAGCTGTTGGGGAGGACTGTTTGCTGGGGCTGCCCAGATGCGGGAGCCTGTGTGGGCACATGTGCAGGCAGGTGCAACAGGCCCCGAGAGCCCAGCACCAGCTGCCCTGGCTGTGCAAGCCCTGGTCTGCAGCCCTGAGCAGACGGGCCAGTGGGACAGGGCTTGCAGCGCCCTCCTCCCCGTGTGGAGGCCTGCAGCGTCCACACAGAGCCAGCAGAGCTGGACTCCAGCGGGGGCAGGGCTTGGCAGGAGCCCTCGCCCCACTCATGTCTTGCCCCAGCACCTCTTAAGATCCAACTTCCACTGCCGGTTTCTGGGTAGGAGGAGAGGCCAGAGCTGCTGCAAGTGCTGTGACGGGCACACCAACACAGGCCCCTTCCACACGAGCCGCACAACCGAATGTGGCCAGGCAGTGCTGCTGCCTTTGCCAGCAGGCAGAGGCCTCCATCTGGACAGTCTCTTCCAACTGAGAGGCATCCAAGGTGCCTTTGCTGGGTGGGCGCGCGCTGCCTGTGGGGTGCAGCCCCTCCTCCCGGTGCCCTGGGGGCCGTCCTCTGCTCTGGGCCTGAACCTCCCACCATGTAGGCAGCACCCAGGCCAGAGTGCACCGTCGTGGACACTTTTCCCAACCAAGGCAGCCCTGCGCCTGGGGAACCCCAGCCCAGAAAACCCACGCTCTACAGAGAGGCTCGCAGCAAACACTATGCTAGACTGAGGCTGGGCCCCCACTGGCCAGGGCCACCTGCTCGGTCCTCTGCTGCTATCCACTCAGGAACAATGGCAGAACTCACCGTGGGCTCAGAGTGCCCCCTGCCCTGTGTCCTACATGGTTCTGTGACCTTTGGTGACTTTTTATGCCCTTACAGCCTGGGCCACATAGAAGCAGCCCCCGCTGTTCTGGGGAGCACCCACTGTGTGGGGGACAGGAGGTGGCAGAGTGGGCCACACACGGACGCGGGAAGCGGGGCCTGCCTGGCATCCAGCTTGTCTAAGGCCAGCCTTCTGATGGCTGAACTCCCAATCTTCTGCCCTAAGCTGCGCACGAGGCCCAGGAAGAGCTGCGAGGCTCTGACAACGGGGTCCCAGCCCCAAGGGAGGATACAGGGGCCCTTAGAAGCAGGAAGCTGGGGCTGGGGAGATAACTCAGCAGTCTAAGCACCCGTCTGGCAAGTGCAAGGACCTGGGTTCAGTCCCTAGTACCGCATGCCACAAGGGCTCCAGAACCCCGGGTGTGCTATGCCAACTGCCAAAACCAGGCATGATAGTGCCTACCTGTAATCCCAACTCTGGGGAATCTGAGACAGCAGGATCACTATAAGTCTGAGCTGTCCACATAAATAAATAGATTAAAAAAAAAAAGAAGAAGAAGAAGAAAGAAAGAAATGGAAACAGCACCAGACAGACAGTCAGACCTGGGCATGGGCCCAGCTGAGGAGCAGGTCTGGTCATGTTCAGCTGCTGCCCTAATGACCCAGGCACCGCTCAGGGGAGCAAATGGGGCGCTACGGCCGAGGCCGGCTTGGTGGCCCAGCCTGAGCAGCTGAGCATTCCCTGTCACGGTGGAGTGAAGTCACGCTCACGGCTCTTCTGAGGGGAGAGTGCCTGCCCAACAGCCTTCCTAAGTCCTCTCAGGCCTTGGTCACCGTTTCCACACTCGGGCACTGAGTAACAGACCTTGTCACTTCCTTCTATGTGGACCTGTTGGGCAGCAGTATGATTTGTCTTATCAAAACCTTTATATGTTGAGGCTGTAAATATAAATCCATTTGATATTTGCAGCAGATGTTTGCTTGCTTGCTAATTTTATTTAAAATACTTTTGACACGTGATTATTAATTTTTATGTGCTCAATCTACCTGCGCTTTCCTTTGTGACTCCTCCCTCAATCTCAAGCTTAGAAAATCCTTCCTACACAGAGATTAGAGAGCTATTCACAAGATTTCTGTTCTGGTGTAAAAATAATTTTTGAAATGTCAAGTGATTCATTAACTAAATAGATTCTAAAATTTAGTGGTTGTGTCTTCTTCACTCACGAGCCACCTTCGTAATCTATGGCTTCCAGACTGCCTTTTCCTCATAATCTTGTTTGAGGGATTAAGTAAGAGTTAGGATTGGGTCAGCCCTTCATCCAAGGAGTCCCTTTCTGTCCAGGTCCTGCTTGGTGTGGCCTTAGTCCTCAGGGACACTCCTCGTTCTCCCCACAAGCTGGAGTGTTTGGAATGCTGGGAGCTCAGCCCTGCGCTCGCCTAAACTTACACGGGGGAACCCCACCCGAGCCCTGCTCCTCACTCGGGGTGGAGGAGGCCGTGGAGCCCCCTCCTCTGAAGGTGGGGTACAATTGTGCACATCGCACTCTGTGCCAACAGTGGCGGCTGCCTCCTAGCATCCTGTGTGACAGTGATGGCACTGCTGGCCGAGGCCCCTCAGGAAACTGCTCTTGCCGTGGAGGAGGACGCCTTGGTCTTTGGTGACTTCAGCCCAGGAACAAGCAGGTGGTGGGGGGTGAGCTGCTGGGCCTGGGAGTGGTCTGATTTCTGAAGCTCCTGTGACAAATGACTACAGCACAGTCCTTTAAACTACACTGGTGTATCCTCTCCAGGCGCCAGTGCCTGGAAGTGTGAGCAAGCCAGGCCGGACGGGCACCGCCCAGCTCTGCAAGAGATGAGGTCTCTGCAGCACAGCGGCAGCCCCCAGCGTTTCCATGAGTCTTTCTCCCTAGACGTTTGTCACTAGACTTAGGGCCTGGAGAATTTCACCTTGAAGCCTCAACTACAACGCAAGGCCCTTCTCCCAGAGGAGACCCCGCACGTGTTCCAGGTGGATGTGTGTTGGGGGCTTCTCTCTAGTCAGCGACGTAGGGCTCCCCTTGTAGGTGACAAAGGAGGGCTATGATTGTCAGCACTGCCTTGAGCTACGTCCTTGAAGGTTACTGGATCAGTATCTGAGTTGCGCATGTTAGCCATCTCCGCTAAACAGCGAAAGCAATGGAAAGCACAGACGCTGGAGCGCATGGGAATCAGCAGCAAGAAGAGCGCTGCGCCGCAGACCTAGAGCTCGTCCTGGGGGAGTCCAGGGCCCGTGGAGGGCCCCAGCGAGAGCAGAGGCAGGAGGGGCCGAGGCAGGCAAGGCTCGCCCCACGGCAGGGCTCTCCGTGCTTTCTTTCTGCTGCCTGTCTTCCAGTGACCACGAAGGCAGATTACGGCAGGGAGACCTGACGTGCACAATTGTACCCCACCTTCAGAGGAGGGGGCTCCACGGCCTCTTCCACCCCGAGTGAGGAGCAGGGCTCGGGTGGGGTTCCCCCGTGTAAGTTTAGGTGAGTGCAGGGCTGAGCTCCCAGCATTCCGAACACTCCAGCTTGTGGGGAGAACGAGGAGTGTCCCTGAGGACTAAGGCCACACCAAGCAGGACCTGGACAGAAAGGGACTCCTTGGGTGAAGGGCTGACCCAGGAGACCACGACAGCTGCAGTGATCTGACCACTTCCTTCAAAAGTGCCAACCCATAGCGATCTCTACTGCTAGGCCATGCCCGCCACGAAGAGGAGCAAGGCCTTGCTGCCCTCCTGGGGCAGCTCTGCCAGGCGTGGTGGACCATGTGTGCTGTGCAGGCCGTGTGTACGTTTTGCCTTCTCTGCCCTGTTCTGCAGCCTGATCGAGGGGATCACAACTGTGGTTCTCCAGTGTCAAGTCCCATTTTTCTTTCCTTTTCCAGATTGACTTCAAGAGGGCTTTCAGGGCCTCCTCTTTCCTGGGGCTCAAACAGTCATGGCAGCCAGCCCCTGGGTGTGCAGGAACCCCCTCAGGCAGGTAGACAAGGAGTTGGCGCTCACTAAGCCTCTGAACTTGCTAGGGGCACTGGAGCGCTGCCCAGACCCCAGAGGTAGGGAAGCCCTGGGGTGGACGCAGGGGCGCCAGGACCTGCGCTGCCGTCAGCACAGCAGAAAGATGCTGCGGTTCCCGGGCTCGGCTCACCCTCGCCACTGCACTCCCCCACTTCCCCACCTCCCCGCAGGGCCCTCCGGAAATCACTCTTCTGGATTGGCAGGAGCCAGCCCTCAGGTTACCTCATATCCCGGCACCTCAGGGTGCATTTTAGATTGTCACTGTGGAGGAGAATGTCCAACTCTTTTGGATGTTCTATCTTGGGGTTGCCATCAGGTTCGTGCATGTGCTGACCAGGTCCTTCCAAGAGAGCCCAGCCCTGACTGCGGCGGTGAGGTGGTTACCCCCGGGTGTGAGTTCATGGAGCCTGTGGCAAAGCGCCCCGTTAGTTCAGCTTCCTGAGGATGAATGGCAACGAGAGGAAGGAAGAGGTGTGCGGATGCACACATTAGAAGCCCAGTTACTGGCCCAGGGGCCAGCTAAGGAGGAGGGAGAACACCCACTAAGCACCGGCTGGTCGTTAGCGCTTCTCCCCTCCATGGCTCCCGCCTCTCCCCACTCTGCCCGGCCCCCTTCCTGCACGCCCAACCCGAGTCTCATGGCTCACCCGGCCTTTGTCGCTGTGGCCTGCCCCCTCTGTCTGTGCACTGTGGGCCTCGCCGAGGACAGGGCCTCTGCATCCGTCCTACCTTCTGCCTGGTGCACACCGCCGCTCTGAGCCGAGAGTGAGAGCACAGCAGAGGCAGAGGCGCGGCTGAGCAATGTGATCCCCCGCGCGTCAGCTGCCCTCTGCCCCACCAGTGGCTGTGCGCGCCCGGTGCGAAGCCACGTCGTCTTCCGCACATGCTAGTTTCACAGCCAGAGTCCACACTTGACCACATTTTCATGTGTGAACACTTTAAATCAAGGCAAAAGACCTCTCTTAAGCTAACATGATTGCCCTTGACAGTAGCGGTAAAAACAGACTCATGTAGGAAATTTGCTAATTATCTTTCAGCTGTTAACAACCACTTTGTTAAATTCACGGACAGACATCTTACTGGGAAACGCACTGGGGCCTCCTGAGTGGAAATCTGCCAGAGCCAAGCGAAGAATAATTGCGCGACTTTGCCGTGACTTTTCTGCCAGACAAACCCAAAGGCCAACAAGTTGGCCACAGTCGCTTCCTCCCTCCTTCCCTCCCTCCCTCCCTCCCTGTGAAACCAGGTAGTAAAATCCAGCTTGCAAGGTACAGCAGCCTAACAGCCGGCCACCTGCAGGGAGCCGTGGTCGTCTCAGTCTTGGCTTCCTTCCTTAACAAGTGCCGAGGCAGCTGTTGGCCAGGCGCTCGGCTAAGCCCTGGATACAGGACAAGCAAGTGGGGTCTGCGAGCTAGGAGAGCTGCAGTAGGCAGGGGAAGCACTGAATAGCAAAGGGAGAGGCTGGGAAACGTTCATAGAACAGGAAGCTGGCGAAGTGGGATTGTGGGGAGAATGCTCTATGACGGGAGGTTCGGAAGGGACCTTCGCAGCACGGCCGCCTACCTCCCATTGATGGACACCTAGGCTGCTTCCCACTTCAGCTGTGAGGGGTGCACAGCTACTAGTATCGCCCTCTGCTTTCAGAACACCGGCCAAGCACGTGGACGAGCAAGGTTAGATGAAGGACGCTCTGAGGGCAGCAGAACACCTAGATGCAGGGGACGTCATTAAAATACAGCAGAGCTGCTGAGCCTGTGGCGCGACCTGCCATCCCAGCACTTGGGAGGCTGAGGCAGGAGAATCACAAGTTCTAGCCCAGCCTGGGCAACTTAGTGGCTCTGTGAGACCCCATGTCAAAATAAAAAATAGAAAGGGCTAGGCTAGGGTGCAGCTCAGTGTGAAGGCTCAGGGTCAGCCACCCACAGTGCAAGCAAGCACAGCAGAATGGCTGCAGTCCAAGTGAGCACCTGAGAGGAGACTTGGGGTGCAGTGTGGGAAGGACAGCACGCAGCAAAGGGGCGGGAGCCATGACAGCGGACACTGCCCGACTGGCCCTGGGGTGTGACAGCATGGGGGCCATGCTGCTGGAACCCCAGGTGCTGGAGCTGGGCAGGGCGTGGAGGTCTGCAGACAGGGCCTGGGCTGGGGATGCCTGAAAGGACGCGGCCACACTCAGGTGGAGCCTGGCTCCTGCATGGGTCCAGCTAGGAGCGGTCCTGGCACCCAGCGGGACACTTCTGCACTGCTCCTGCCAGCTCTTTACTGAGGAAATCAAGTCACTGTGTGTAGAGAACTTGAGGGTGACTTTGTGCTGCCATGGAAGGACCTGAAGTGCAGGAGGCCATGGTAGAATCAAGCTCCAGTGCAAGTCCTGAGGAGAGTGTTTCGCTTCACCCCCTCTCCTGGCAGGGTCACAGGCACAAGAAGAGTCCAGGCCCTATGTGGCGTTCAGCACAAGGGCACCTGCTTCCGTGGATCTGCATGAAGTCGGTCCTAACTCACAAGCATCGCGTGTGTTGCTCTGGTCTCCGCCTCCACGGCTCTGCGTCATTCAGGAGACGCTTTCGCTGATACTGCGCTTCTGATCCAAGCTGGTCAGTGCCACTGGCACTTCACTTAGAGAAACTGAGGCCCACAGTCACCCACCTAGAAAGTGTCACACCCAAGGTCATCCCCAAGGTCAGGTCCAAAGAGCCCACATGGGGAAAGTGTGGTCTGTGCACCGCTTTGCAGCTAACACGGCACTCCCCCATCCTCTGTTCAGTCTCCCAAGCGCCGTGATTACAGCTCAGTGTGACAGAGGGGACAGGGACAGGTTGCCACTGAGCCTCAGGGCTGGGCACCATCTCCCCCAAGTCTCCTCCAAGGTGCACAGAAGAGAGGCTGATTGGCAGGACTGTTCAGTGATGACACAGGACAGAGAAGCCGTGGTCCATGCCGCTGTCTGTAAAAGCAGACTTCAGATCTGAGGGCCCCACGTGTAAGGACTGCACTTTCACTCTGCATACCGCAAGTCTCGCCTCACCAGGACAAAGGCTCTGGATCAGTATCCAGTGTCCACCGTGGACCACACAGACAGTGTCCAGAGTGTGGAGTGCCTGGCCTGCACTCAGACTTGTAAGCAATCTGAGGATGTCCAGGACACCAAGGCTCTCTTCCCTGGGGCTCACATTCAATGGGGTCACTGCCACAGCCAGGAGCAGGGAGGCAAGACATGGCACTAGCCAGAGGGTCCTAGTGGAGGCACACTAGGGGGTTTTCCACTCATATCAGCAGAACCTCCCAGCTCACCCTGGAAACTTCCTGTCCCAAAGCACCTGACTTGAACCTGGTCTCCTCTTCATCTGCCTCACGGCCGCCCTGTACACCCAGGAGCTCTGAGTCAGCAGTGGAAACAGGAATGGCTCTGCAGCGCCTCCTCTCCCATCCCCACTTCCCACATGCCTTCCTTACAGGGGATAGGAAGCTGGAGACCTCGCTTCCTGTGCTAGCCCAAGTGCCAGTTTCCTCTACTACAGCAGCGGGTGTGTGCCAGGGACCTCCACCTGGTGGAGCTTCCTCCATCAGAACCCAGGGAGACCATCAACAGGGATGGGGAGGTGATAACATCACTGTTGGTCACAACAGGGGGAAGGAAGGAGAGAAGGGGCATTGTTGGATCTCTGGAAGCAGCAGGGATCTGCAGCTGGCCAGTGGGGACCCCACTGGACAGGCCCCACCCAGAGCACAGGCAAGGCCTCCCACCCCACCTTGAGAGAAGGTTCCCATTTGAACAGATTTCCACAGTCACTGTCTGCCCTGCCCCTGGAAGAGCAGTGACTATGACTGTTGGCCTCTCCTGAGCAGGAAAGAAAGGACGCATGTTCACCCCACATGCAGGCCAGGCCACCCGGGGTCTTGCGGTGCTTCTGCTACCTGGGCCCCCTCCCTGCCCTCTGCCCGCTGCTGGGAATCAGTGCCCTTGCAGTCAAGCATGCTTTGACTAATTAATTTATTCCATCTGTTCTTTCCTCTGGAACTTGGACCGAGACACAAAAGGCTCCAAAACAGATTTGGTTCTTCTGTGGATAACCAGGTCACTCCTAATCGATAGAGGATAGCGTGTGGAGGGCTGAGGAGAGGGCCCGGGAGGCTTTCCCCTACCCCCTTCCTGGTGATTAGGCCAATGCCATTTCATCCAGAAGAAAGAAGTGCATCTCTACAAACGGGAGCTTCTAGAGCTGAAGGCCATTGGTACGAGGGACCGGGAGGACACGAATACGCAGTTGTTGAGTGACCGAGTGAGTCTGCATGAACACCACTGTGAGCCAGGGCCTTGATCAGGCGCTCACATGCCACTACCTGGAGAATGAGGCCTATGCGTCTTTCCTGGGTCACTCAGACCTGGAGTGACAGAGAAGGGTTCAGACTCAGGTCTGAGTCACCTACATCTCAGTTCCTTCCCAGCTGCACAAGGTCTGTGCATTTTTTGCTATGTTCCCCCAAAATTCTTTCAAGTCCAAGTTTTTAGTAGGACACCCCCCATGTCTTCAGAGGCGAGAAAATATAAGTTTGATCAAAAGAGTGAAGAGTGACCAACTAGAGTGAATTTTAACTTCTAAAATGAACTGGCACAAAGCACTCACCCTCCTCAAAACACTCCCCAGGTTCACACTCTCTGGGTGCCTGGTCCCTGGGCTCCTGCCGCAGCTCTGGAGCCCTCCGTGTCTTCAGCTACACTTTCTTGGCTCCCTCTATGTTCTGAATCAATTCACAGTGTTGACCTTCCCAGTCGGTTTGACCTTCGGGAAGAGCCAGGAGTCCCACGGTGGATGGGCACGGAGTGTCATGTTTCGCAAGCTGGCTTTCCGTCGGACGGGGCTCAGCAGCAGCTTTCTCTGCGCTCTGGACCAGACTTTATAAAGACACTCAGGGAGGAGGAGTCCAGAGTAGCTTTAGAAAATGCCGAGGACGATGGGCTAGGAGTGAGCAGGGGGTACGGGGATCTTGGCAGTTGGCCGGCAACTGTGGCGCTTCCTATCTGAGTCTTCACCGTGGGTTTCAGTTGCCCTCACAGGTGAGCAGGCTGCTGGGGCTGAGCTGCCCTGACAGCCGGGGAGAAGCCAGTACTGCCCTTGCATCTGGCATGTGTCATCTTTTCAAGCTACCAAGGGCTCGTCCGAGTAGACATGGCTTCTGGTCAGATTGCTCTGTGCTGCCTGTCAGTCACAAGCGAGCTCGGCCCCTGCCTCCGTTCTCTCCTGCCTCCTGGTACTGGAAGGGCCAACTCTGTGGCCAGGCATCGCCTGAGCACTCACAGCAGAGGAGGCGGTGCCTCCACACCCCGAGGCCTGCCCCGTTTGCACACCAGATGCGCCCACTCGCATGCCACATCCACATCAGCATCCTGCTCCCCGATACAGCCTGGTGGCACAGAGAGGAGAGTGCACGTGCAGTGCGACTGGGGTCCAGACTGGGAGCAGGCTGGACTCCCTTGGGTCAGGGCAGTGCCCACTCCAGCCTGGCATGGCCAGACGTGGTCCCAGTGGCAGGAACAATGCCCAGCCTGCTGCTTCCCAAGGATGCAGCATGGGCAGCTTTGCCAGCACTCAGCCTGCCAGGCCCCAGGTGTTGCTTTGTGCCCGCGCTGAACGCTGACATGGTTTCCCTCCTCCAGTGTGAAGGAGGAGGAGGTCCGGCTTGTTTAAGCGACAGTGGTTGCAACATGTCAGAGTGGGAATTTATTATCTTGGCCCCAATAGGTCTTAATAAGCCTCCCACAACTGTTTAGGCATTTATTCTATTAACGGCTGTACCTGAATATTCATGATCTCCTATCCCCAGAGCTTTGAGCAGCAGCTGTTAGAAACCACGGCAAATGTTCAGGAGAGTTCCGCAGATAAAAACCCAGCGACAACCAGGCCAGCCTCACAGACTGCGGCATGAAACATTCATAGTGGAAGGGGATGGGGCAGCACTCACCGCCCACCCTAATCCAGCAGACAAAGGTCCCGGAGTGCCAAAGCCAGCAGCGGCCACCACCCTTCCCCATGCGCTAGGAGGCTCTTGGCCACTCCTGGAGGAAGGAGCCAGGCTCTGCGGCATGGCAGGGGGCACGCGCTTGGGGCACGCAGGGTGGCTTGCATAGGAAACCCTTCCATGTGAAAATATCAGAAGAGGAAGTGCTGGCGGTGGCCTCTCCAAACTGGGAATGACAGGCTCAAATTAGGACGGTCTGACGCGGGATTCAGCGCCCCCCCCCCACCAAGACTGTTTCCTGCCTTTCCAGGCAGAATGCGACGTGGGAGGGCTCAAGCCCATCTTTATGATTGAACAAATCTGCCCCTTGGGCAAGTCACTTAGCCACCATGCCTTGACGTCCTCGTTTATAAACAGGCGAGGTGGGGGCTGTGGAGGAGGGTACATCATGACAGTACGCCGTAGGCACCTCCCGCTCTCTGTAGGCTACCGAGGAGGAGGTTTGCAGAGTTGGAATAAGCACAAAGCCAAGGAGGAAAAGGCATTTCCCTGGCCTCACTCGGGAAGCCAGGTCCCATCTACCAGCGAGGCCTGCAGGGGGACAGGAGCGTGGACTGCTTGTGGTGCAGTGTGGCTTGGTACAGGGAAAGGAATACATCATGGAGTAGGAGTGACAAGATACGCTTATGCCCCAGCCTGCAGTAGGCAGGTGAGGGTCCTTGGCCAGGGGAAGGCAGGAGTTGACTAGCGCCTGCGTCTCAGGTGGCGGAAGGTTGCAAGTGCCCAGCCGTGCAGCCGCCAGTGCAGCTCCCTCATCCACGGTGTGCCTGGATCTCTGCACACTGGACAGGCCCCGCTTGTGACCCAGCCGAGGCACGGACAGAGGCCGCCCAGCCAGCAGTGATGTCTGTGGCCAGGCACTGACTCTACCCAGCACAGTCCAAACCCCAGAGGCACAGGGAGGACAAAGACAGCTCTGGTTTCCTCTGTCTGCAGGCACCCCCTTTCCTGCTAGATCTTGGGGTGCAGGGAGGGTGGGGAGGACCTGCTTATTCCAGCAGAGGAGCTGAGGCTTCTCAGGAAGAGGCTCCTGTGCTTCCCCTCTGTGTTCCTCATGTCGCAACCACACACCATCCACGATTCCGATCCCGTTCCCATCACCCCACAGACAAATGCTTCCTAACCCCTGGGGGTGCCTGCTTTGGAGTCACAAAAATCCTCGGGTTCCTTCATGGGATGTAGAAGTTCCTATACAAGAAATAGCTGGGTACGGTGGTGCACCCCTGTAACCAGAGCTGCTTACCAGGCTGAGGCAGGAGAACTGCAGGTTCAAGGCCAGCCCAGGCAACCTTTGAGACCCTGTCTCAAAATAAAGTAAAATAAATGAAATATAAAATGGTGAAAAGTAAAATAAAATAGTATAGAATAAAGTGGAGCCCAACCTGATAGTGCAGGGCTGCAATCTCAGCACTCTGGAGACTGAGGCAGAAGGACTGTAGGTTCAAGCGCGGCTCAGACAGCGTAACAACTTAGCAAAGGCCTGTCACAAAAATGGTCTCAGGATGTAACTTGTGGCCAAGTCCTGGACAGAACCCCCAGTACTGAAGATACAAAGCATGATGGAGGGAAGGAAGGAGGGACGGAAGGAAGGAAAGGAGAAAGGGGGAGGGAGAGAGGAAGCAGAGAAAGAAGTACTAGAGACACTTCCTGTGTTGTCATAAAACGTACTACGCCATCAGTAAGACGCAGTGGCCAGGCGCGGCTGTCAGGGTGTCTGAGGCACCGCGCTCTGAGCGCGTGGAGCTTCTTTAGTCATTCTGTATTCCTGCCTCAAGGACCAGCTCCAAACCAGAACTTCAAAACCATGCTAAGGGACATCTCAGGCTATCTTCAACACCCGGGGTGACACAGAAACAATCGAGCTCTCCCGAACGAGATCATGGGTTTTGCCAATCCTGCTGTGACCCACTTGTGCTCGTAAGTCATAGAAAGGGTATGTGCTAGAGGACACAACGGTGTTGTTTTTTCTCCCCCAAATCTGCAAATCCCTGAACCTGGCTCATGGATCCTGGTTGCCACCCCAGGCTTCACGTCTGAGATGGTGAATTGTTTCTAAAGTTCTTAGGAGCCGAAGGAGTGCACCGCGCTCCCGGAGAGTCAGGATACAGATTCCAAGGAGGGGCGGCCTCCTCCTCCTGGGCGGCCTCCTCCTCCTGGGCGGCCTCCTCCTCCTGGGCGGCCTCCTCCTCCTGGGCAGCCGCACGCACGGGCCTCTCACATGGGGCAGCGCACAGCTTGCTCAGGAGGGATCTGGGCCAACAGCCTTCCACTGTCAGGGCACCCACGTGAGGGCGCGTTTCAGGGACTCTTGGGGTCTTCACAGTGTTCAGGCCTTGCTCTTGGGAGCCCCACCCTGAGCAGGAGCAAGTCGCAACTAATAAGGGAGAATCCATTTCAGCAGATGAAAGAAGGGTCAGCAGGAAACCTGAGCAGGGCGGCCGCAATGCCAAACCTCACAATGGGCCCGTCCCAGGCACCCTGGGCCCTTTGTGGGACATGAATGATCCCTTTCTCTCATGGGACGGGTAGGAAGAACTTGAGAAGAAGGGCCCGAGCACACTTTATGAACAAACCTCTGTCTGGGAAGCAAGGCCCGGGGTCAGGTTGCGGCTTTTTCGCAGCCTTCGGAGCCGTCAGAGGGAAGCGGTGAAAGATGCTCAGACCACAGCGCTGTGGTGCGGCGTCGAGCTATTCTCAGGTCCTCTCTGCAGTCTGCGTGGCTGCTCTGAAATGCTGTCTAGCAGTGGGGAGCAGCAGGGCAGAAACAAGCTTACCGAAGGTCCCGAAAGTGCTGCTCAGCCTGTAGGGCGCTCCCGCCGGACGCACCTCTCAGCAGTCTGCCAGAACATGCACTTCCTTGAGAGACCCGCACAGCACTCCTTAAGGGCTTGAAATGCAGGGTTCTTTAGGGAACCCCATGGATTTACTGAAAATGGTCCACCCCATTCTGAAGACCCAGGATTCATAGCTCTATTACTTGAATAAAAAGAACTATAAAAGATAAACAGTGGATTACGTGAGCAGAAGGTGGTTCCCTTCATCCTTTCATTTGCCTGCTTAACAATTGTCCACTGAGCAGCTGCTGTAGCTGATGGGCAAAGCTGCGTGCTGGGGACATGCCAGAACAAGACCAGGCCCTTCTCCTCCTGGGAGGCTGTGATTGTTCAGTGCGCCTGGACAAACTGGCCTCAGCCCTCAGCGTGGCCACCCCACCTGGAAGCATGTTGCAGAACACACTCCCAAGTCAGCAACTCGAGGGCAGGCAAGAGCGCTGCAGCGTCTGGCGCAGGTGGCCACACTTCCCTGTCCTCGCCCCAGTGTGTGAGACAGCAGTGCCCAGTTCTCTTCCGGGCCCTTACACGCAGCCTGGTTTACTGAGCTCAATATTAAGTCCTCCTAGAAAGCTGTGCCTCGCACTCCAACCGTGCTGGCGATGTCCACAGCCTCCTATTTGCTGACCTGAGCATGTGTCCTCACTTTCCCAGGAACACAGCCTCACTACTGTGACACTGGCACAGGCAAGGGACAGCCACGCTCTGCACGTGAGGTGCCTGAGTCCTGCACCATGAAACCCTGCCTGCTACCCCAGTGTCAAACTGGAATATGACCTACTAGTCAGCCCCTTACAGCTGTTCACACACATATCACAGGTTTGCACACAGCCTCTAAGCAAAACCTTTCATCTCCTGATGCTATTTAAAATGTTAATTTAAATTATCTGGTATGAACTATATAAAGCCAGCCGTCCACACAAGGAGCTGATGGTTCTGCATTGTATTTGTAGAAAGCTAGTATAATAGAGGAAGCCAGATTCCAAAGCAATGTTCCTTGTCTTCCCATAGAGCACAGGCTTAGGGACCTCCTTGACATGGCCTCTGCCCACAGCTACAAGTCTAGAGTGAAGGGACGACCTGCAAGTTTATCCCCTTTGTAGCAGGGTGGTACTCCAGCATACATAAAGACACTTTCTCTTATCCCCTCATCTGTTGTTGGCTGTACAGGCCACTTCAAGACATGACTGTTAGGAGCTGTGCGCTGTGAGCACAGGCATGCATTCATCGCTGTAACATGATTTTTGACTCTTTGAAGAAGACACCTAGAAGAGGAAAGCTGGGTCAAATGGAATTTCTATGTTTAAGATTTGAGGCACCTGCTTACTGATTTCCATAGTGGCTGTACCATTTGACACTCCCACCAACTGTGTGGGAGTGTTCCTTTACTCCTATAGCTTCCCCAGCCTTTGTTATTACTTCCTTAGCTATAACCATTCTCTCTAGAGTAAGAAGGGTCTCAGTATTGTCTTATTTTGAATTGCTCTCATAGTTATGGTGTTGGGCATTTTTTCCTGCATTTATTGACCATTTGCACTTGCTCTGAAAAATGTCTGTTTTGGTGGCCATTTTTGGATTGGGTCTTTTCTATGAGGGAGGGTTTTTTTTTTAGTTTTTTACTCATTTTACATGTTAGTCCTCTGCCCATAGAATAGCTGGCAATTTTTCCCCATTCTATAGGTTGTCTCCACTCTGTTGGTTGTTCTCTTTACTGTGCAGATTTTGAATCTGATATGATCCCATGTGTTGGTTCTTGGTATTGTTTCTTATGCCTTTGGGGTTCTGTTGAGAACGTTCTTATTTATACCTGTATCTTAAAGAGTTTTACCTATTTTATCTTCCAGAAGACTAAGTATTTTTGCTTTAACATTTAGACCTTTGATCCATTTTGGTTTTAGCTTAGTACATGTGAGATGGATAAATGGTCTGGACTCAGTCTTTCTTCTGCAGGTAGGTAGCCAATTTTGCCAGCACCATTTATTTCCCAGCATCTCTCCTCTAGTGTATGGTTTTGGCCCTTCTGTCATAGGTCAGATGGCTGAATGTGCCTGGGATTGTTTCTGCACCACTTATTCTGTTCCACTGATCCACATATTTTTCTTTTTGTGGTGGTACCATGCTGTTTTATCCCTGTAGCTTTGTAGTATAATTTCAAATCAGGATTGTGATGCCTCCTGCTTTTCTTTTTTTTACCCAAGATTACTTTAGCTGTCCTGGGTCTCTTTTGCTTCCATAAAAATTTTGGGATTTTTTTCTAGTTTTGTGAAGAATTCCATAGGTATTTTGACTCAGATTGTATTCAATCTATATATCTTTTTTTTATAATATGGCTACCTTGATTATACTGGGTCTGCCTACCTAGGAGCAGGGGATATCATTCCTGATATCCTCTTTGATCTTTTTCTTTTCAGAGTGAGGTAATTTTCATTGTAGAGATCTTTGGCTTTCTTGGATAGGTTAATTCCTAAGGATAGCATATAATTTTCTTGATGCTTTTATGGATGATATTGTTTCACCATGTCCTTCCAGTGAATTAATTATTAGTATATAGCAACACTATTTATGGTGTGGTGATTTTATGACCTGATACATTTCTGAATTTGGTTATTGATTCTAGAAGTCTTTTGGGGGAATTTTGTGACTCCTGTAAGTAAAGGTTCCCATAATCTGCAAATGATTATACTTAGACTTCTTTTTCCTTTCCTACCCATATCCCTTTTGTTTCTTTCTCTAGCTAACATTTCTAGGACTGTATCAAACAAGAGTGGTGATAGTAGATGCCCTTGTTTTGTTCCTGATTTGAGGGGGAAGCTATGGTTTTTTCATGTATTTATTGACCATCCCCCTTTGTACCAAAGTAGTACTCCAGCATATATAAATACCACATTCTCTTATCCATTCATCTGTTGTTGGCCATATAGGCCACTTGCAAGACTTAACTGTTAGGAACTGTGCGCTGTAAGCACAAGTATGCATTGATCACTATAATGTGATGATTTTTTAACTCTTTGGGTAAAACAAAGACTATAATGTTTGCAGTAGGTTTGTCATTAATAGCTTTTATTGGATTTAGATAAGGTCCTTCTATAACTACTCTTCAAGGTTTTTATATGAAAGGATGTCAGAGTTTGTCAAAGTCTCCTTTGTGCCTACAGGAATGATCATGTGATTTTATCCTGGCTTCTGTTTATGCTATGGACTGCATTTATTGACTTCCATATCTTGAGCCATCCTTGTAGTCCTAAGATGAAGACTACATCATCATGGTTTATGGTCTTTTTGATGATTTGTTGCAATATTTGCTAATATCTTTGCTGATATCTTGTTGAATATTTTGCATCTATGTTCATTAAACAGATTGGCCTGTATTTCTCTTTTTTCAGTTGGATCTTGATCTATTTTTTGAATCGGGGTTCAGCTAAGCTCAAGAAATTACTTTGGGAGTAATACTGCTCCCTTTCCAACTTCATCAAAGAGATTGAGGTGCAGTGGTGTGTGAGATCTTCCCTACAAGTTTTGCAAAACTTGGCAGTGAATACGTCAGATCCTGGGCTCTTCTTAGTTCGCAGGTTTTTTATTACTGCTTCAATTTTCATTGCCTGTTATTGGATTATTTTGGAATTTTTTAGTCTTCCTAGCTCAGTTTTGCCAATTCATATTTATCTAGGAATCTCTCTTGATAGATAAATTGTTGTGAGGTCTCAGTGTTTTGGCATGCAGGTTCCTGAAGTAGCTGCTAATAGTCTTGGATGTCAGCAGTGTCCCTTGTGATCTCAGATATTTCATTTCTGATTTCATTTGATTTGTATTTCTTTCCCTTTTTGTTAAGATTCAGTAAGGGCTTATCTAGTTTGCCTGTCTTTCTAAAAAATATAATCAAATTCAGAGACACTCAGCCCATGGTGAGTTGACTCCTTGGGTAGAAAACCCTTGGTTCTGGAGGACTGGCTATATCTGATGTCTGTTGGCCGTGTCAGGCTAGCCAGGCATGGCAGCCCAGCCCCTGCACACAGGTACCTGGAGGTGGAAGCAGGAGGGCTGAAGCTCAAGGTCAGCTTGGGCAAGCAAAAAAGCGCCTGTCACAAAACAAACTAAATAAAATAAAACAGGGATAAAGGTCAAGGTCACAGCTTGGTGGCAGAGCACTGGCCTGGTGTGCATGCGGCCCAAGTTCAAGTCCAGTATGACAAAGAAATCATGTTTCATCATCTCTTACTGGAAAAAGGAGAAATCTTCCCTCCAAAAATGTTGAGTAGCATGAAAAAAAAAACAGTTGGTTTAGTAGTGGGGCCTAACAGTATCTTTTGGGATTTATGGTTATACTGCATAAAAGTGAGATTAGTTATTGTTGATGAAACCAAGGTAAAGAATCCAAAAGTCTATGGCTCTCTCAGGACTAGAATCCAGGTTTTCCTGGTGTACAAGAGAAGTGTATTATATATTAGTGCAATAAATGAGCAACTCAATCTGTCCATAAAGGAAAATAGTTGGGAACAACCTACTTAATGAAAAGAAAGTGCTGGTAAGCAAAGCAAGCCAGCCATGTGGGCAACAAACATCTCTCAGAGGCTGGGAGATGCAGGCTCCTGTCAGAGAGACCTTCTGAGGCCTGGTGCACAGCAGAGTGCAGGGCCCTTGCTAGAAATCATTCAGAAATCCAGGCTCTGACCATAGTGCACCCAGCCAGGCACCCAGCCCTGGAAGCAGGCTGCAGCACAGGATCCCCTTGGGACCGCCCTGTGTGTGTACTTTGGAGCTCAAAGCACACATCTGAGCCGGGGCAGTGCCACCCCAAGGGGCAGCACTGGGGCCTTTGCTGGTGGGGAGGGTCCGGTTGGCATGAGGGTTGGAGGCTGTTCACAATTACCAGGGCCACAGGCTACATAGGTCCTCAATCTCGGGGATGGCGAGGGCCTGAGGAGCCTTCCTGCTCCCCAGAGAGACATGGGGGCCCCATCGGCCGTCTCCATGGTACAGTGCCTGGTGCTGATGCTTTGAGAGCCTGCCAGTGTTCTGCACATCCTGAGAGTACCCGAATGTGCTTACTGCACACTGCTGCCCACCCAGAACCCTTAGCTTAGACAGCCATGTGGAGGGGGTCTTCTTGTGGTGAAAGGGTTTCATCGGCAGATGTAACACTTCCGGAAGTGTTCGGGCACCCACCTAACCCACCCACGGCCGTGGGCACTGTGGCCGTCACATCATCTACCATGACTCGGCAGAGCCGCACGAGTGGCCTCCTCCCCGCTGCCCCTCAGGCACATACAGGACCGCGAGATCTGGTGTAAAGTGTCTTCATTTCACTTTCCCTCCACAGCACAGCAGGCATTAGCTGTTCTATATGGAGCCAGGAGACCAGCAGAGCTCTTTATTTCATATTAGTGCAAAGAGACTTCAAAGTATCCTTTAGGCACAGTGGTGGCGTAAAGTGGAGAGCCGTAGCTTGGAGGCATAGGCGCAAAAATGCTTGAGCTGGCCCGGATGGGAGATGCTCCACCCATGAACAGGCAAGAAAACAGAGGCCAAAGCAGCATGTATTTCTTTCCTAAACCCTCTTGGTGACCACTGGCCACGCCAAGCTTGAAACCATGCTGACTCTGGGGCGGTGTGACGTGCTCCCTCCTGGCCTGCCTTCCTTCTTTGCTCCTCTCCCTCCTTCTCAGCCTCCTTCCCTCCTTTGAGTAGGTGCCCCTGAGCGCTTCTGCACAGTATAGCTCTGGCATCTGCATGAGCCAGGGATGACCGGACCACAGGCCAGCTCCCCAGATGCTGGTGGCTGGGGGAATCAGAGCAGATCCCAAGCACAGACATTGTGCCCAGGGCTCCCACGCTCGAGCATGCCCGGGGCAGGGCACTGGCCTTTGTGAGCTGCAGGAGGTTCCCAAAGCTATGTTTGAGTCTGTAGTGGTTTTATTGCCATAAGAATTGTCCCTACTTACAGGGTACAAAGCGACCACTGGACACACGAGTGTAGTGTGCCTGCTGCCAGATGCTCGGCAGTCCCCTGCCGTCCATGTCATTCACTCCTCTTGATTGGCAGCATCCCAACTCCCCCTCCCAGCTCTCTGTGAGCTGTAGCACACACTACTGCCAGCTGTCACCCCCTACCTAGGTCTGAGCACTGGCGTGTGAGACTTTGAGCTGTAGGAATGTGGTGTTGTCATCTGGGCCCACTGCACACAGCAAGTAAGAACACACCCAACCTGGAACCCACATCCTGGAGTCTCCAGAGCCGGGACGTCCGGTCAGGGAGAACTTTCTGGAAGGCCAGAGCAGAGCAAGCCGGGCCGGTGGTGGGCTGCCTCGGGACACAGGGTGCCCCAAGGCAGGCAAACGTCGGGCAAGAGGAAGCAGGCTCCGATGGCCCGACACACCTCTGATCCCTGCGCATCCTGGCCAGACGCAGACCAGGAAACCGCCAGCCCATGGCCTGTGATGCTGTGACTGCCTCGCTGATTCTGCTCCAGCTGGGGGCAGACCACAATAGCTAGCACTGAGTGTGCGAATAAGCTGCAGTGGAAAGATTTGCCGCGTGCAAGTACTTCCCATTAGCCAGGACGGAAGGTAAGAAAGCCAAGCGGCCCCCCGAGTGACGATCACACCACAGCCCGCAGCCTACTGTCCGCCAACCAAGCAGGAAAGCGAGGAAGAGGAAGTCGGATGAGCTGGCCACAAAGAAAGCATCAGAGAAGAATGCCCAGGGGCCAGTGTGCCTGCCGCCCCTCCCCGCTCTCCCTCACCACAAACCGCCAGGAGGCTGGAGCCAGGCCGCGCAGTGGCTATGTGCTGGACCTGCAGCCAGCGCAGGCTGGGCCTTGTTCTGACCTGTGCCTCAGCCCCACAAGGAACCACCATTTCCCCATGTCACAAGGAAGAACGTGGATGCTCACAAGCAATTCTTACATGGCAAGACTAGATTCGAACACAGATCTTGGCTGGCGCTTAAAAATTGTCCTCTTGGACACAGGACTGTCCTGACCCAGTTTAGAACTGGACCCATTTCGCCCAACACACACTAGCCAAGGGCAGTGCTGTCAGCAGCATTCTAAGCTGGTGCCGTGGCCTTGGCCGCCAGTGCGCCCCCACCAGCACAGCAAGGCCTCCTCTGTGCAGGTGACTGGCCTAGGGGCGGGAGAAGCTTGCCAGGCTCCTCCACAGCTGGGCCGAATGGGACCCAGAACACGTCACTACTCGAGTCCAGACCATGCTCACAGCCTCTCCACAGCTCATGAATAAAGGAGAATGAGGGGACCAGCAGCCTCGGCCACAAGACAAACCTGGCCACCAGGGTGCTGGCTGTCCAGCAACTGGCCCTGGCGATGCAAGGAGGGCCACTGCCATGGCAGCCAGGTGCTCCTCTACGCTGGGCAGGGACTCGGGCCTTGGTACCCATCCTCAGGAGGGAGAGCAGCGCTGCCCAGAGGCTGGGTGCAAGGCAACAGCATGCAGGAGAGAGCCAAGTTAGCCCAGGAGGATGCCGCATGCCTAACCGACTAGACACAGCCACTGTCACTGCTGCGGGGACAGCCGCTGTCACCAGATGCCAACCATTTGGGAAGTGTTCAAGCAGGAAGGCAATGTGTACATCAGCTTGAGCAAATATGGAGCACAAACCCATACTGGAGCACTGGACTCTGCAGAAAGCTCATTGTAGTGGGACCAGAGGACCCACTCACCCAGCCCTCACCCGTGGCTGAGTTAGGGTCAGCCGGAAACCACTTCTGTTACTTGTCGCTCTTCTGCTCAAATGGTAATAAATAGATCCACACAGCAGTCTACCATCAAGAAAGCAACCAATCTCAAATGCTGGAGGGGCTGTGGGGGAAAGGAGCCCTTCTCCACTGCCGATGGGAGTATAGACTAGTGCGACACAGCCGCTGTGGAAATTGTGTGGGGATTCCTCAAACAACTAGGATTGGAGGCCCCATTTGGCCCAGCTGTTCCCCTCCTGGGTATTTTTCCAGAAGAACTGAAAACATGGTGCCGCAGCAATAGATGTGCACCCGTGTTTAGAGCAGCGATTTGTCATAGCTAAATCGTGGAAACAGCCCAAATGCCCACAACTTGAAGAATGGATAAAAAAAGATGTGGCATTCTTATACAATGGAGTATTACTCAGTTGTAAAGAAAGATAAACTCAAGGCTTTTATAAGTAAATGGATGCAACTAGAGAGGGTACTCATAAGCGAAACAAATCATACTCACACGTGTAAGCATCATATTGTCTCCCTAGTATGAGAAACTGAAAGCGTAGATCAAATCCAAGAGGTACAATAGGTACTGTGAAAGAGAAAGAGACTGCTTAAGAAGAAAAATAACTGGGCCCACAAAATAGCTCAGAGGATTAAAGTGCCGGCAAGCAGGCACAGGAGCTGGGGTTCAATCCCTGGGAACCGCTGTGCCGGCCCCGCCTCCGGGGCGCACTGAGACGGCAATTGAGACTGGGCGTGTGGCATGCACCTGTAATCCCAGCTCTTGGGAGGCTGTAAACAGGCAGATCACTATGAGTTGGATCCAATAGTGAGACTCTGAACACCCTGGAGACCCTTCCCTAAAATACAAAAAAAAAAAAAAAACTGCTATGGGAGAAAGGAGAAAAGAAAGAAGGAAGGGGATATATATATATATATATATATATATATATAT
>NDGM011249206.1:5957-17412 GCA_002564305.1 Octomys mimax
GGATTGAACTCAGGCCCTTGCACTTGCCAGAGAAGCGCTTATTCCATTGAGCCATCTCCCCGGTCCCTTGGTTTATACTTTTGCCAGCAATGAGCATTTCTCCCCACAACCTCACCAGGATTTGCTATTGGTTTCTGGATAGAAGCCATTCTTTCTGAAATGAGATGGACTCTGAGTGTTGTTTACTTTGCATTTCTCAAATGTCCATTGACACTGAACAGTATTTCGGGTATTTATTGGCAATTTGTATTTCTTCATCAAAGCAGTGTTTATTCATTTCAAATGCCCATTTTTAATTAGGTCTTTAAATTTGGGGAAGTCTTAACTTTTTTGAGTTCTTTATACAATCTAGATATTAGTCTGAGAAGCTGCCAGATTTTTTTCCCATTCTGTAGGCAGAATGCTAGTGGTTCCTTTTGCTATGCAAGGGCTTTTTAGTTTCATGTAATCCCATGTGTTGAGTCCTGCATTTCTTGTGCAGCTAGAATTCTGTTCAAGAAATCCTTGTCTACACCTATGCCTGTAAGAGTTTTATCTCTTCTGTCTTCCACTAGGTTAAGTGCTTCTACAGTTTGGATCTTTGATCCATGTTGAGTTCAAACCATCCATTTCCACCCTGACTACACACATTTCATAAATTTCCTAATACAATTACAGTACATAAGTAACAAGGACATCATTTACCATTTGCAACAGCTCACCCTGAACAGAAGAACTACCATGATAGAAATAAATATATTATTATGTCTCTGGAAATTTGGAAACCTTAGCAAATAAAAAAGAGGTTATAATCTGCCTCCAAAAAGTGGGGGAAAGAAAAAGAAACAACAGGAAATAAATGTGTATATTTGTAAGCACTGTGTGCGTGTGTGTGTGTGTGCATGTGTGCGTGTGTGTGTGTGTGTGTGTGTGTGTAGTGTTTGAAGAGTAAAACTGTGGACAAAATTTCATCAAATAATCAAAAGAGGAAATCATAAGGAATAAAAAAAATTAAACTCACATACCAGAAAATACCATTTTCTTATCATACAACAGTTCCAATAAAAAATGAGAAAAAAATCTGCAATAATTTTTAAAAAATGGTAATGATTTTAAAAGACACACCAATGGGAAAGAATGGAGTGTCCCAAAGTAAGTTCACATGTCAACAACCAGCTTGCAGCAAGGTTTCTAAGAACACATGGAGGAAAGGGGATAGACTTTTCAATAGACGGTACTGGGGAAATGAGGTATCCATACGCAGAATAATGAAATTGGAATCCTATCTCTCACCAGTCACAACAATCAACTCTAAATGAATTAAAGATTTAAAAATAGTTCTAAAACTATGCAGCTACTTTAAAAAAAAAAAAGCATGGGGGAAACACTGCAGGATCTTGAAATGGGCATGAATTTTTTTCAACAAGATATCAAAAGCACAGAAACAAAGCAAAAATACATAGGCGATTCAAACTAAAAAGCATCTGCACAACAAAGAAAGACTCATCACAGGAAGAGCTAATCCAACAAATGGAACAAAGGATTTGCAAACTACATCTGGCAAGGAGTAATATCCAGGAGATATATGGTACTCTACAAATTCAATCACAAAAATATAACCAACTAAAAAGCAGGTAACAGATTGGAATGTACAGCTCAAAAAAGAAGACATATAAACAGCCAAGAAGTATATGAAAAAATGTTTGACATCACTAACCATCAGTGAAATACAAGACAAAAACACAGCAAGACATCACTTCATCCTGGTAAGAACAGCTGTTATCAAACAGATAAAAGAAACGGTATGGGGGCTGGGGAGATGGCTCAGTAGAATAGGCACTTCCCTGGCAAGTGCAAAGGTCTGAGCTCAATTCCCGGTTCTGGAAAAAAAAAAAAGAAACAAACAAACAAACGGTATGGTGACACACACTTGTAATCCCAGCAGTGTGGAAGACTAAAGCCAAAGTATAACAAGTTCAAGCCCAGCCTAGGCAATTTAGCAACTTAGTGAGATCCCATCTCAAAATAAAAAGGCTGGAGATGTAGCTCAGTGTGAAGGCCCCGGATTCAAGCCACGAATAAATACATACATAAATAAATAATTAAAAACCAGCACCAGCAAGGATGTAGAGAACTGAGATGTACATGCCAGTTTGCTATAATGAATGTAACCATCGTGTGCCACAAGGTGTACTAATAAAATTCAAAGATAAATAAATGCAATAAAATTCCTCATTTGCGCACTCTGTAAGCACAGCTTGGATATCCATGAATTTTCAAAATTGACATTAGAAAACAAAAAGAAAATATCTTTCTCTGGAGAAATTTTCTTGCCAAAGAGATTAACAGGCTATTAAAAGACTACTTTACTCAGCCCTTTTTTATCCAGTAAGAGCCTTTGAATAACCAAGTCAAGAATGTACATGAACAGGAACGATACTCTCCACAAAAGACTTAGCTCTTATGGTAAAGATCAGGAAAAACGCAAAGTAGAAGTTGCTGTTTTCAAACTAAGATGCTAGTGCTGAAGTAAAGCGTTTATAGTCCTCTATCGGCAGCAGACAGATTACCTGTAGGCATTTCAAATCTTGCTTTCAAGTCTCAAGAAAATCCCTACAGCATCCGCTTAACTGTTCGCCTTGTTGACATCCTATTCTGTGTTTATTCTTATTTCACATGCAGCGGGGAAGCTTGAAATCAAACATGTAAGGAGTAATTTGAGAGCTTTACTTGGCTGGTACTGAAAAGCATGGAGAGCCCGTTCATAGGGCCTCTTATGTTAGTGCTTCCCAGTAGGCCTTCAATATTTTGTTTGAAGTGAATTTTCAACCATCTCTGTATTCAAAAGTATATACATACAGATATTCTAGAGCTAATATAAATGATTTAGAGATTTTTATACTTTTATCACCTTCAGTCACTTAGAGAACAAAGTTATATTCACAAAACTGCCTTACACTAAAACATACAAAGTAATTTCACATTATGTTAATATAACAAAAAGTCTTTGTTGCACTTAATGTGCTTATTTTCTGACACATTATAAAATTCAGGAGGAATACCAGTCCATGTAAATCAGTAACTTCTCTGATCTGCGTAATTAATAATACAATATAGCTATTTAAAATTTATCACCCCTAACATAACAATTATAACTAGGATAATGGGACCCACAGAAGGTCTCAAATCAACTATTTCTAGACCCACTAGATACCTCTCTTTTACACTACAGAACATGAATCATTAAAACATAATTTACGCCCACTCATAGACACTACATAAAAACTAATTCTGAATAAAACAAGATAGATGAAGGCTGCATACAAGGGCCCATTCTGCCAAATCACTCTGCATTACAATCTTTTACTTCATCGTGGAAATTTCTCAACATCACAAAGTCACAGAAGTGCGCAACACCTTAAAGAGCACCTAAAAACAGCAAAAACGGAAGTGGGACAAGTTACAGGGAGTAAAAGCAAAGACTGCTGATAACTAGTGGAACAATGTGTTCAGACATAAAAATAAAACTGATTATTAATTGAAAAAGCAGCACCAAAACTAAATTAAATATGCATAAAAATTACGCAAATTTTTTCAAAAAAAATTCTAAGGCCAAAATTTTGTTACATTAACAATTTTTCATTCAAACCCCATCCTCTAATTGTTTAATTTCCACCCTGACTACTTACAACAATATTATCATTAAGGATGGGGTACAAACATCATTCGCTGTTTCTGGATAAAATGTTCAAGATAAAAAGTGATATTGAGTAAGCAGGCCTGCAGTCCTGACAGAGGTTTATTGAAATCCATAGCTTCCTACAAAGTGAAAAATTTCTCATCATCACTGTAAGAAACAACCTAGAAAAACATCATCAAGTCATCTATAAATGATCTATCTTCAGGAAACAAAATCTCACACTATTTGTTCAGCGTCTGTCAGCATCATGCCATCAGGCATTATGTGGTTTAACTACAAACTGCATCCATGAATGAACAAACACTATGTAAATGTTTCTTCCCCATGAATAGAAATAACAAAATCAGTATGACATCTGTATTAGAAAAAATTGGTTTCAAAGAGCAAAAAAAGTTATTATGCTAAAAGTGAACTTAATACAAACATCTTTTAAAATTCTGTAACAGAAGATATCCAACTCTTTGCTTTTAATTGCCTTAATAAAACATCTAAGTATATAACCACATAGCACTTCCTAGTTGGGGTCACAATGTAGGAAAAAAGAGGCAAACAGGTAACAGAAATTTTATAAAGAGAAAGAAATAGAGCAAGAGGGAAAGGAAGAGCAGGTCTCTAGAATTTCACTGTTCAAACCACCTTTAAATGTTCAAAATGTTCAAAAGTAGCTTAGGCTCTAAAATTCAGTTATTGCTTCCAGAGAAAGAAGATGAAATCAAAAGTGTGTAAAGTGGTTTCTGACATCTTGTTGGTTTTAAAAAGCAAATACAGCCAATCACTTCACTGGGCAATGGAGAAACAGTCATATCTCAGATTTACCTCCTGGATAAAAGGCACACATAGCAATGTGAAATCTATTTTCCACACAGTGATCCTCTCCCCCTTATTTTGTTTTGTTTAAAGTTATTACCTTTCTTCTCAGGTGTCCTTTTCCAAAAGGAAAGAAAGATCATCATAGGTTTATCAGAACCAGAAAAAAACCTACAAGATCATAAAGTCAATTTTACCAAATGCAAATTCCTTAAGAACAGAAATCATTTCTTCTTTATCTAGCATGGGGATAAATTAAGTACTCAATAATCAATTTAGAAGGAAACTGAATTCCCTCCAATTGTGCTATATAATGAAAAGGATATGGAGAAAGAGGATAGGGTCACTTTGCAATAGCAGTTAGGTGTCCTGATCCCTAAACTTGTGCTCTTTGAACAAGTAAAACTGTAAGACATCTGAGACTTTTTTAACCCTCATGCTAGAAACATCAATCCTAATTTCAGAGCTTGTTTTTATCCATCCCAAGCAAAGGATGAGGAATCTGGAGTCGCTGTTCTACATCACACTATCAGAACTGAATGCTGTTCAAACAGTGATCCTTCATTACTACTAAAACTCAAGTGTTCTTTCATAAATTATCCAGTCTTTGTAAGGGTTGTGTGCTTGATCTTGCACCAGGTATGAGGGGAAAAAAAAAAAGAATAAAGTATGTTCTCTGCCCTTGAAAGGATAACAGACTAATGCTTGAAACAAATGTTGAATCAAATTATTTTCATAATGTAACAATGGTAGTAGGGAAACAGCAAAGACAATATGTATCTCTCCAAGGAACTTCAAAGCAAGTGCTATCTGATTTGAGTCTTGATGGCTGTAGTGGATTTCTAACAGGTGGTCAGCTTATTACACCCAGCTGAATTAAACGAGCATGGTGCTGAGTGTGGGAGGCCCACCTGAGTGAGTACTGCTGCCAGCAACATAAAGGCAGAGCAGAAGAAGCCGCCAAAACGCCGTTAGGGATGCTGTTTGGAGAAGCTGTTGGAGGCTGCTGGTTCTCCGAGGCTGTTCTGCTGCAGGAGCTTTTCATGCTGGCTTTCTCGATGAACTTTGGTCCTCATCTTAAGCATCGCTTCCTAGCTCTGAAGGGAAAGATGGTGCACTGCTCATGCAGTTTATTGTATTGGCTTTCCTGATAGGAACTCAGCTTTCCTCATCCCTGGAAAAGCTCGGGCCCTCACTGTTGCTGAGGATGATTGTGGTACTTTTGGGGGAGCGCTGGTGCTTATTTTGAGCACTGTTTGCTAGCTCTGGCTCAGATCCCTCAACTTGCTAGCACAGGTCCTTTATTCCACGGGCATAGACTTCCTAGCTTCCACCACTGACTTTTGGGCCTTTCTAGCACAGATCTGTAAACAAGAATCTAGGCCCTCCTCTGGAATCTTCAGTGTTTATGTGTGTGGATAGATTTCCTGCACTCCTTGCATGTTATTCTTTGGGTGATTCCTTTTAAAGTAATATGACAGAATGTGTCCTGTTTTATATTGTTTTTCTTGCAAAACCCCGAACAACAACAATGGTGAAGTCATAGAAAGACAGATTTCTATACAGGAAGAAATACACACAGAGACATTACCATATGGGCAGTGCTAAACACAACAGGAAGCTAAATCTGAAATACAACCAGCAGGTAGCAAAGGGTTAGATGTTGAAAACGTTACAATGCCAAGGCCAATAGGAAGCCATCAAAGTATGTGAGACAGAGGTAACTACTTGTCCACCAAAAGATGTAAACATTCTACTCCTAGAACCTATAAATATATTCCCTAATGTAACAAAGAGGAAAACAAGGTTGTTAATCAAATGGTCTTAAAATAAGATTATCCTACATTTTCCAGTTGGTAAAAATCTAATCACATGACTCATGGAAAGCTAGATTAGAAAAAATGGATGAAATGTTAGATTCAAACATGAGTAAAATTCAAAGGACCTTTACTAGTTTGAATGGAGGAAAAGGAGTAGAGTCAGGAATATAGGTAAACTCTACACTGGGAATGGGCTTCAGCTGACAGCTAGAAAGAAATCACAGTCCTACAACTGAAAGGAATTGGGTTTTGTTCACAAACAAAATGAACAAGCAAATGAGTCACCTTATTCACAAAAATGGGATAGTTCTAAATTTGAAGATCTCTTTGATTTAGATTATAGTTTTATAGTTACCAGTATAAGTCCTGTACACAGAGTTGAGTACTTTTGAACTATTATATGTGATGCTGTATTTTTAGGTTCATTTTCCACAAATTCACTGCTAGTCAATAGAAACAAAATGATTTTGGTATATTTATCTTGAATTTGGCAACCTTTTTGTTCTCTGATTCTAAGAGCTCTTTAAAAAATTTCTTAAAATCCTCAATGTAATTAGGCAGGTTATCTATAATAGAGACTATTTTGTCATCTCCTCTGCGATATGTATGGTTTAATTTACTTTTCTTACCTCAACTCTCGATAAAACTTCTGGCTATGTTGAATGATGGTAGAAGAACAGACATGCTTGGTTTATTCTCAGTCTTAGAGTGAAAGTATTCACTCTTTTATCACTGTAGATAAATATCACCTGCAGGACTTCTACTAATCTCCCTAATTGAGAAAGTTCCTCTCTGTATGTATCACTTTCCTAAGGCTACCACACCAATGCACCACAAGGTGAGTGATTTAAAACAACAAATAGTCTCCTCCATTTCCAAAGATTACATGTACGACACCAAAGTCATCTGGTCCTTGTTTTCCGTAAGGCTCCACCCCAATTTCTGGTGAAAATGGCAGTCCTAGTGTTCCTATGCTCTGGTCACACATGGGACTTGGTGTCACTTTCTCATTAAATTTAATCAATAGCACATAGGACTCTCTTTATGACCACAACTTAACTAATTACATCATAATGGTCCTACTTCCAAGAAAGACACAGGTAGGAAATAAGATCTTAAACATGTTGTAGGCATTTTAAACTCAGAATATTCCCCACTCCTGGATTTTTTTTTTTTTTTGAGTTGTTATCAGAAATGGGTGCTGAATTTTGTTGTAAAATTGTACTACATTCATCCATATAAGATTTTTCTTCTTTGGGTTGTCAGTGCATGAAATAAGGATTTTTGTGTCTCTATTCAGGATGGACAAGAGTATGTCATAGTTTGGGCTTTTGGAAGGGTAACAATAAAATACAGGACATAAAATACAGAGTCACCCAAACAAGCAAATACAAAAAAAGGGAGCGTAGGAAATCTGTCCATACACGAAAGACCGAAGAATCCATCTGAGGGTCTGGATTCCACAATAATGTCCTGCATGAGTCCAACTGAAGACCTACAGTTCCTAACAGTGCCTTCCACAAGTTCAACTGGAGGCCACAACAATGTCTCACACAACACAGGCCTATTTGAGGATCCGTGCTGGGAAGGCCCAAAGGTCAGTGGTGGAAGCTAGAAAGTCTGTGCCAGCAGGATGAAGGAGCTGTGCGGGCAGGCTGCAGGGTCTGCACTGGAGTGAGGAAGTTACACTCAAAGAAGCAGAGCTCCCCGGACAAGCGCCATAGTACCTCATCAACAGTGAAGTCTCGAGCCTCTCCACCGATGAGGAAAGCTTCACATCAGGAAAGCCAATGTAACAAGCTTCTCCACTCCAGACACTATCTTTGTCTAGTCTAACTATCACACAATACAATTCATAAAATTAACAATGACTTGTTCCCTGTGCCTATTTAATGCTTAAAAAAACTTTATAGATTTTAATTCTGCTTTAAATGTGCACAAGGGCTGAGGAGATAGCTCAGCAGTCTAAGTGCCTGCCTGGCAAGCACAAGGAACCGAGTTTAAGCCCTGGAGACTGAGTAGTGCATCATCTTCCCCTCCAGAGCTAGGAAACAATGCCAAAATTGAGGACCAGAGCTTCCCAAAATAAATGACAGCCATCTTCAGAGACAATGAGGCCCCAAGCTCCTCCTCCAATAAGAACAACCAAGTTCACACCAAGAAAGTCAGCATGCCAAGGTCCCCCAGCAGTAGATAGCCCACGAGAACTGACAGCTCTCCAAAAGCTCCCCCAAAACTTCACTAACAGCCTTCTTAGTTCTGCCACTTATGCTGCTGGCAATAATCCTCAGGTAGGCCTTCCACATCCAGCACCATGCTGGTTCGGTTCAGTTGGGTGCTAAAAGCTGACCACCAGTTGGCAATCCATCACAGTCTATGAATTTGGAGTTTCCTTCAATATTTTATTTTGGCACTATCTTTGTCTAGTCTAACTATCACATACCAATTCATGAAATTAACTGTGGCTTATTCCCTGTTTTTCCTCAATGCCTAGAAAAGACTTCATAGGTTTTAATTCTGCTTTAAAAGTGCACAAGGGCTGAGGAGATAGCTCAGCAGTCTAAGCACCTGCCGGGCAAGCACGAGGACCCGAGTTTGATCCCGGGTACCACATACCACGCTGGCCCAGAACCCACCCCAAACCCAGGGTACATTGTGCTGGCCCTGAAACCAGGAGTAGTGGCACACGCTTGCAATCCCAGCCCTGGGAAGGCTGAGGCAAGAGGATCACTATGAATCTAAACTGTGTCGCAAGACCTCGTAAACAAATATTTAAAAAAAAAAAAAAAATGTGCACAAGACTTCTCAAGTAATAAAATCTACACATAAGATATTTTGGGGGATTTTTAAGTAAAGAATTTAATTTCCTCACTCAGCATAGGGTCATCTAAACTTTCTAGCTCCTGTGGTAATTCATGTTTTTAAAAGAATTGATCTATTGCAATTAAATTTTCTAATGTGTCTAAAGCTATTTACTGTTGTACTAAACCTTTTCTTAAAATTTATTTAACAAAATACCTAAGGCTGAGTACATTGCAAAATAAAAGGCTCATTTACCTCATAGTTTAGCATCTGAACGGCAATACTGAACAGCCTGACATGTTCAGCTGTTGGTGGCATGTATTCATGTCCCACTGGCAAATGGCATCAAAATGTCATGGGGACATGATGTGACATCACACAATAGAGAGAGACCATATGGCAAGACAGGAAGTCAAAGAGAGAGGAATAACTAGTTTTAGTCATCTGTATCACTATGCTCTCCAGTAATAACCTGGAACCTCACAAGTATTCCAGTGCCCTGCACCAACGACCAATTAACCTTGCATTGGCTCTCACACACTAACGGTTTCTTTCCACCTGCCAGCATCACCACACTGAGGACCAACCTTCCACCATGTGACACACTGGGGGTCAACTCAGCATGGCCAAACCACAGCCAGTGTTTCTTTACTGTCCTATTGACTAAAGCGTCTGTACAATTTGTAGTAGTATCCCGTTTAATGCATAACACTGGCTGCTATTCTATTTTTTAATCAATATTACAAGTTCGCAAATTTTATTAATCACTTCATACAACCAACCCCTGTCAATATTTCTTCTATTGCTTCTTTTAAATTACTTATTTTCTGCTCCTATCTTCATTAGTTCCTTTCTGCTTCTTGCTTTACTTTTCTCACTGACTAAAGATTCCTGAGGTAGAAGCAAAAATTACTGATTTGAACATTTTTCTTCTCTCAAATCTGCTTAACACTATAAATTTCCCTTGAGTGCTACTTTAGATGTTTCTTACAAATTTAAAATGTATTTTCATCAGTGTATAGTTTACCTTCTTGAAACATCCTTGACCCACAGATTACTTATAAGTTTGCTTAGCTTCTGTGGATGTGGACATGTTCCTGAAATCTTTCTCTTACTGTTTCTATTTGAGTCACTTCAATATGTTGAACAGATGAATTCTGCTTTGTGACATCAAATATGCTTAATCTTGATATATGAGTATATGAAAAGAATCAAAATTCTGTTACTGCTGGGTTAAAGATTCTATAAGTATCTATTTCCTCATTTTGTATAAAGGTCTTGATTGAACTCTCCGATATCTTTGCTGGCTTATACTATTAATTTTTCATAGAAAAAGTTACTCATTCTCCAAATCTAAGGTTGATGCCTCTAATCCCTCTCCTACTCCTCCTCATATCACACACATTAGACAGAAAGCAAACTGACACATAAAAACCAAAGTTATCCATACTCATTGAGACTATTAAAATAGGACCAGAGCCATAGCTGCCCCCATTCTCAACTGTTTTGGTTCATCCTGATGTTAGCAGGGACTGGTTTAGATGAACTCCCTCAGATTCACATGCTACTTCTTTGGATGACTTTATAAGTGTGAAATCTAGTTTCTTAAACTTTGGCACACATGATTGCACCTACTCTGGCCTTGACTAGGGGTCACCTTTGTGTTATTTGCTGGCTCTTGGTTTTTCTGACCAATCTGTATCCAAGGAGCTGCTCACACCCACATTCTCAACTCTCCTATCTGCACACTCCACAAAAGTCCAGCCAGCAACCCCTACAGCTCTCAGCTTCTGTACTCCTACCTCAGAGTGTGACTATCAACCCTTCTGCGGCCCTCACACTTTTCCAAATAAAATAGCTCTGCTTTATCTTTCAGATATGAAGAAACACAAAAGACTGGATGTTCTAGTCTTTACAAAAAAGATTCTTACACTAAACAGTGAATTTAAGAGCCACTGTTCTGCATTATTACTTGCTCAAATTTTCCAATTTCAAATGGGTCTCCAAGGTAACTTTCCAGACTTTTCACTCATATTCCATTTCTTTCTATGCCTAATCAAAACCAGCAGCTTTTTAAACCCACTCTCACCTCCAGCAATCGTCACACAGGACTGCGACCCTCCCTCCCATAAAAAGAGTGAAGTCAGCACTATCTTCTTCAAGGAGGCCCATTTTGTTCTACCAATATTATACATCCCTGTCCAGAGAGACATGTGCTTTCTTATTCTTAAAATTTTATCTACAAAGTTCAGTACAGTCCCAGCACACATTTCTGCACTTTTATCTACAATTTCTTCCTCTCGGGCCAGGGAGATGGCTCAGTGGAATAAGTGCTTCCCTGGCAAGG
>NDGM011249209.1:1116-18948 GCA_002564305.1 Octomys mimax
CCCAGCACCACATGCCAGCCAGCCCTGCCCCCTGGTGGGCTGAGCTGGCCACACATAAATAAAAAAAATTTAAGAGAGAGAGAGAGAGAGAGAGAGAGAGAGAGAGAAGAAAAGTTTATTTAGCTTGCAGTTGGCAGAGGTTTCAGTCCATAATCTGCTGGGTCCAAGACAGGGTGGCTCATGTCAGAGGAGAAACCATTCACAGTGGCAAAAGACAGCAAAAGCAGACAACCTTGCTTTTAAAAATGTACTACTCAAAATATGACCCACAAGTTAATGCACCAGCAGATCAAATATATAAGAATTTAATAAGTTAATGGGGCTACCAAGGGGGCATGATTTTTAACTAGGAAACTGTGGATTCAGTAGGGGCTATGCAGCTCCCATCACCACTCCACTTGCAATGGTTGGAGCTGGAGAACCACCCAGGGAGGTAATCCCTTCTTGCCTTTATCAAGCTTATGGACCAGGATGCACAACTCAGAAAACAAATAGGAAATAGAAGGCAACTGTAAGAGTGCAGTTATAGAAAAGAGATGACTTCATAGTAACAGCAACGGGTGTATGAAGTGTGTCGTGGGGGATAGGGGCGAGAGCATGCAGGACTCAGGAGAGGGGATCAGAGAAAGTTTCTCCGAGGTTGTGCAGCTTAAGAAACCAGTTGGGTGCAAAAGCATGCAATTCATAGAAAAACAGCTACAAATAGAGAAATGTTGTAGAAATAGCAGATGGATGACGGTTTCAAGAAAATAATGAATGCTTGCAAAGCTTCCAAAGAACTGTGAAAGGAGAAGCCAAGGATGGAAATCTGTGTACAGTAACTTGCTTAGCAGGTACGTATATGACACAAAGTCTTGATCTTAGTCAAAAGGCCAAGAAGCAATTTAAAATAATTAAGTAGCATAACATCATTGAAGAAAATGAAGTTAGTTCTTTTGAGTTACATGTGGGAAGAGAATACATCATATAATAGTGACAACAACTACACTAAACATAGGAAAAGAAAGCACTGAATAAAATTCCAGGGATGAAAAATGCAACATAAAATTATGAAAATAAAAACATGACCCAGCTGTGAATTATTAGGAAGTGTGGTATGACAGAAAATGTAATACAGCTGCCAAAGAACAAAGTAAAAATTAAGAATGTAGTTTCACAATTTAAACAATGTGGGCTTGTGTATATATAGCAGTATTTTAGAGAAGCTCATCCCTGGAATTCTCTGCAGAGTACCTGGCAAGATTGTGGCATAAATATGTGGGTTACTTGGGTAGATTCCAAACGAAACAGCTAAAATGATGAAAGGCATGGCTTACAAGGGCAGATTAAAAGGAAACAAAAATGTGTACAACTTCAGAATGTCAGAAACCAAAGAAAAAACATTATGGCTTACAAATATTGGAAACATGTAAATTTGAGGAAAAACAGCTTTCTGTATGAGGTTGTAGTTTTTAACTATCTTAAATAGTAGAAATCTCTCTAGCAAAAATATGAACATTTTTAGTAAGAATCATTTAGAGAAATGATCCAAAACTGGGTAAGATTTAAGGCCCCCAGTCAGACACATTAAACACCTCAGTAGTAATAACCATGCCAACTTTAGCCCTCATAGGGACCCGTCAAACAGGGTAAGATGGGTCATGGTACAAGTGCAGGACTCTGCCTAACCCCAGATGTGCTTTAAACTTAGAGGGGATTTTTCATAAATTTACAGCATTTCTCTGCGACTGTGCCCCAGTGGAAATTGCTGGATTTGGATCTGTAGAACCCAGCTGGGGGTGCTGGTAACTTCTGTTCTCAGTCCCAAAGCTCACCCCTTAGCAAAGACAGCAAGCCTTGCGCTCACGGAGCTTGTGAAGAGCCACTGCACATACATGTGAATGGCTCATCCATAGTGAGATGGCATCAAATATTAATGTGAGTTTAATGTGTCAAAAGTGATGGGGTGAGGGCTGAGAAGAATACTGCCCAAGATTAGGCTATTTTATCTCTCTGGTTTTGAGAGACTCCAGTTCCTCTGACCCTGAGGCTCTCTGAATTGAATGCTTTCTCTCAAGTAAGATATTTTTTATTTTTTATTTTTTCTGTAATTAGGACAGGGTCTACGGGATCTATAGGGTCTTGCTATATAGATCGGACTCCTAGTGATCCTCCTGTCTTCAGCCTCCCAAGCGCTGGGATTATAGCTGCATGCCACCACGCCCAGTCTCAATTGCATCTCAGCATGCCCCATGGGCAGGCCTGGCACTGCACACACTGGCCATTGCCCTCTGCCTAAGTGGGCACTTTAGTCCGCAGAGCTATTAGGCCGGCCCTCAAGTAAGTTCTTGACTTGAAGGCATGGTCCTATTTATTCATTGTTCTTCCTAAATACCACTTTCAGAATGCTCTTCTTCCCTCCTTTTGAAAAACACTCATTCCTAATTTATAGCCTGTATCACCACTCCATCATAAAATTAAGACTCCATATGTCCTCACTCCATATCCCATCATTCCTAAAAGCATTTTGGTCTTGTTTAGCAGCCACCATCGCCAATGTGACCCACATGATTTTCATGTGAGGGTTTTAATACCCACACAGATGACCTGCTCCTGTGCCTGGCCACTCAACATGACTTCTCTGATCCATACATTTTGCCTTGTACACTCCCTCAACGGTCACTCCCATAGTCATGCTTTTCAGTTTCTCACTGGTGAAACTGAAACTACAATGTGATTATTTCAATTTCTCCATAATCTCAGACTATTGTTTCTTAGATTTCTTATATATTTTGATTATATATATATATATATTTTTTTTTTTTTATATTTCGATTAAGTGTCATTTTGATGTTTCTGGCCCACTAGGACTTCCGTTCTACCACCTTGTGAAAGTGTGCTGTTTACCTTACTGTGGAACACAGAAAATAGAACTTTGGAAACCACCTTAGTTTGGGATTTAATGAAACAAAAATGGTGAAATCATCCAAGGAAATTAATAAAAAATGGGTGAAGTGTCAATGAGAAAATCTATAAATGGTTGACTGCCTCTTCAAACACAAAACCACAGAAACCAGTTTGTGGAAGAAGAGAGATAACACAGATTAAAAATCAAAATAACAGCAATGACTGGGTTTAGTGGAAACAAGGAAAACGAAAGTAGAGAACACTTTAATAAGTGATATAAAGTCTGAAGTTCTAGTAGTTGAATAATTTCACATATTCATACATTCAAAAGACCAACACTGCCCAAATTTACCAGAAAAATAAAGATGGGAATTCCTAGAACTTACAATTTCTGGAAAGTTTAATATCAGAATGCTCAAAGGGCCACGAGTTTATATGTTCAAATTTTTAAGGGGACAAATTATACAGAAAGATTAAACCAGGTTGTAATAATCACTGAGGAAGTAAAGGATGTTATGAAGGAGAGTGATGGCCGCCAGAGAGGACAGGAGGGCTACACACTTGTAGGCACAGGACTCTGTGGACAAGAAAGTAACACGGGGGCCCTCTTTAGGCCTTCCATCTCATCCTGACTAAAAGGAGTTAAACTTTACTAGAGATTTCCCTGGGAAGTGAGTCAGACAGGGATGAAAGGAATAAAAGAAAGAAAGAGGAATGAAGGAAGGAAGAGAGGGAGGGAGAAACAAAGAAGGGCGGGAGGAAGTGAGGGAGGGCGAGAGGAAGGGGAGCGGGCATGCAGAAAATGACCTTAGACTTGTACCAAGAGACCAGAAAAAGAACTGACAGGCAGGACACAGAGACAAAGCCAAATGCACAAATTGCACAATTGATAAACCACCCCCACCTTCAGTAAGATGTAGTGTGAGCCAGGATTGGGGTGCTGATTAAATTTAATGAAGTACATGGTCACACCTATGCACTACATATGCATGTATATATGTGAGTGTCCACCCCTGAATCAATATATTATTCACTCTAGGGTCATTAGACAGTACAGAAGGCATCCTCAGGCTCCCTCACTAACTCTAAGCTAACCATGAATAAGGCATCGCCTTGCCCACTAGCCACCCAACCCAAAGTAAGGCTTTACAAGGGAAGGCAAGAACAATTGAACAGATCATAAAACCAAGCAAACAAAAATATGCTGCACATAAAATGTCAGAAAAAGTGACATTGGGCTGGGGCTGAGTTAGGATCCTGGTGGGCTGTGCAGACAACAGAACACTGGTGCTTGCTCCCCAGGTGATGATGCTGGACCGAGAAAGAAGTCTTCAAGAGCATTTGAGAAACAACTATTACACCATCCATCCTCTCACCTTGGCTCCTCAAAATCTGATTCTAAAAAAAACAAAACCTATAAATTGCCATATGCAACCCAGCATAGCAGAATATAAAACAAAAGACTAGCATTAGAAGACTTAGACTCAAATTCGAACTCACTTTGCCCTTTGAATTTCTGTCAGATGCAATTTTTTCAGTCTCAGGATTTTTACTGCCAAATTGGATGAAGAATATCTTCTCTGCTTATGTTCCTTAAAGCAAGGGTGGGAGATGCTTGTGAAATTTCACTAGCATTTTATTATTTGTGGGAAATAAATACAGTAAGGACTGCAATCTCAATCACTGTACAGAAGTAGTCATGGTTTGGGCCTGAAATATCCACTAAATCCATGGGCAAAAAAGACTTGATAACCTGTGGCATCATTCAGAGACAGGGCAGCCATGAGGAGACAGGCCGTCCTGGAGGAAGTGCCTCAATTGGCAGAAGTGCCTCAATCGATGGAAGTGCCTCAATTGGCGGAAATATCTCACTTGGCGGAAGTTCCTCACTTGGTGGAGGAAGAGCTTCACTTGGTGGAAGTTGGCCGAAGTGACTCATTGAAGGTGTACCTTTCAGGGTGCTTAAGCGCCCATGTTTCTTCCTGCTGGCCTTTGAGAAATGATGTATTTCCTCCACCACACTCTATCATATGAAATGCTGTCCTGAAGCGTGTTCAGAAGCAGTGGAGCCAGCTAACATTGAATTGAGACAACAACCCTAGTCTTTTTCACATTGATTTTCTACAGTGTTTTGTGAAAATTTTAGAAAGCCAATACATACAGAGGCACAGAGAAAGAGATTAAAGAAAATGATTTCACATTCTCTGTCACCATTCCCATTAATTTGTATAACATTTAAAGTTAATCCCATTTAATTTTTTAAATGGTCTCGATCATATTTTGATCAAATAACAGTTCAAATAAAGCAGAAAACAATTTTCTACTTGATGTAGTCTGAAACCATGTGGTGCTTTTGGTTCACTAATATTTCTTAATAAGGTTACACAGAAATAAAATGGGATGTAAGACAAATTAAATTCTTTCATTAAACTACCAGAAATAAAAACCTTGTTAACCTCTAAAATCATTTTGCATTATATTATGTAACTGAAAATTACTGAGAAAACGTGTTCCTACACAATACTGAACAGCAACAGAAAAATGGAGAGGAGTTTTGAAATGCCATAAAACCAAAATGAATCAGGAAAGTCCTGTTACAATTAAGTGGAATGGCAAGATTTTAAAGAAAAAGTCTTTCAGATGCCTGCTCTAATGCTTTCCCCCATCATCAATACTCTAACTTGTGTTGAATTCTGACATGCACATTAACTCTTTCTGACCAAAAGACCACTTTTTTTTATTTCTGAAGTGAAAAGAAACATGACACTTACCAACTTACATTTCAACTCAATAAGTAAAATTTATCTCATCCAGAATACAGTAATTACATGATAAACAGCAGCTGGGTAGATGCCTGCATTTTATGAACAATGAAACCATCCCACAGGGCATCAGCACGATCTACTGAATGTTTCTCTGGCTATGTCACGTCATCACTGACTAAGATGGAGGGGTCTAGACTGGATCTCGCTTTTAACCCACAAGCTACTTGGTGGTGGCGCCATCTTGGGAAGCTGTGTAACATCTCAGAATCTCCATTTTCTCTTTCACTGGTTGATAGTAATTCAGCCGTCCTCTCAGTTATGAGAAGCAGAGGTGGTAGCTGCGGCCCTAAGGCATACTGCGTGTGCTGAATCCATAAGACCATCCATGGGGCATCCATAAGGGAGCCGTTGAGCTACATCTCCTAGTACTTCTCTCACAGTGTAATTGTGCAAGCATGGCGGCCGGTCTTAAGTAAAAGAAGAAATGAAATCAAATAAGCAATCAAACAGGATGATACCTAATTTCTATTCAAAGATGAAAATAAAAATTAGGTAAGCTGTGTGTGATGGTGCACAGTTGGAATCCCTGGGCTCTGGAACAGCAAGACAAGAGAATCTAGAATTCAAGACCAACTGGGCAACTTAACAACTGAGAGAGACCCTGTCTCAAAATTTAAAAAGGACCATGGATGTAGCTCAATGTGAAGCCACTGGGTTCAGTCTACAACATTACATGCTACTACTAGTACTAGTACTAGTACTACTACTACTAATAATAAAAACATCAATAATAATTGGCAGAAGTGTGAGAAATTAGTATGAATTTAACAGAAAAAAAATCAACCAGAAGTAGCTTTTCTTTTAGCTGAAGATTCCTAACATCTTAGAAACTGTATCTTGCTCATACATTGATATTTTATTGTTGTCAATGTCTTGCGGAGGTGTTGAGAAATACTTTCAAAGTAGGCTTATTCCACAATAAAGTTGGGAAGAAATGGTTATGTAACAGAGTGAGAAAGAAAACTTCTAAAGTTACTGAATTTTGACCTATTTTTTAAATATAAAACATACTGGTGTTTTAAATGCACAAGTCATTACTGAGAAATACTGTTGAAGTAGGTATAAACTCTACTCAATTCAATAAACAGTAAGCATGTATTTGGCTTTTTTAGGTTTTCTTTTGCCTAACATGATGCCAAGATCTAGTTCTATGGATGACAGAAAACATGAACAAGAACTTGGAAATAGAACATAAATATAAATATTCAAGCATTGTGAATAGTGTGTTAGAGTTTGTTTTTCTGTAGACAGTGTCACCAACAAAATTAAAGGTTATCAATATGTGAGTTAAGCTACAGGGAAAAAAGAAAATAATAATAATGTAGAAAAATGTGTTTCTCAAACGGTAACTGGGCAGAAGAGCGTGGTAGAGGAGGCTCCCATGGGCCTTAGGACAGCAGGAAGCTGCAGTCAAAGGACAGGGCCTTACACTACACTTTAGGGAAGGATTTGCCCATTTACTATGACTAAAACATTCCCCCGTGTTCTCCCTTGACTGTTCTGGACCACAAGGAGCAGGTGTCAGGAGCTTATTTTACCAAACCTGACCTCATAATCTCTAATGTCAGTAAAACCTAAACGGTCATCCTGACCGAAGTGCAGGAAGAGATTTGGAGGATTACTTTGCATTCAGAAAATAAACCATTCTGTCCAATGTCAAGCCTAAATGTCAAGGAATTCTCACAGCCTAAACCCATTTAAGGATTACCTTCAAATCAAGTGCATTATTATCTAACAAGAGATTAAAATGTTCCTCTTTCCATTTATGGACTATTACACCAGATTAAATTATTTTAAAAGAGATCAATCAGTTTGATATGGATCTTTTTTAAAAAGAGAAAAAGGAAAGCTGAGCCAATCTTCTTTCTCCATAGTAACAATCACATTCTAAAGTGCTTTAGTGCTTAAAATGCTTTCACCTAAATTCTCATATTTATACCCTGCAGGCTACTCACTCAACATTAAATCTTCCATAGAACAAATCCTACTCAGCTACTATCACCAATACAATGCATTTTTTTGAAAAAAAACGAACTACCAGCATATTTTCTTCCAAAACACAACCAAATAATCATGGAATATCTTATCTGAACATCAACATCAACTGTCTACTTCTTTTCTACAAAACTAATTCTGTATTGTATAACACTTTCACTTCATTACTTCAGACAGATATTTTTTCTGGATTGATAGAAAAACAGAATTGCTAAGTGAATAAATTTATTAGATTTGGAACTCCTTTTTTTTTTTTTTCCTTTTTATTTATTTAGTGGATACACAGTCTCACTACACAGTTCAGACTTGTAGTCATTCTCCAGTTGCAGCCTTCCCAGAGCTGGGATTACAAACATCACCACCAAGCCCAGCTTCAGGGGCCCACACAGCTCGCCCAGGGTTCTGGGGCTGGCGCAGCATGCAGTACTGGGGATCAAACTCAGATCTTTGCACATGGCAGGCAGGATTTAGACCATTGAGTTATCTCCCCTGCCCATGAATTCCTTTATGACTAAATAAGTTTTTAAGTTAACTATTTTTGACAAAATCTTTTTTAAATAATATTTACATTTCACTCTCATTCTACCACCAAAAAGTGAACATTTTCCAGTAAGCCTTGTGTGTGTGTGTGTGTGTGTGTGTGTGTGTGTGTACCAGGGATTGAACTCAGGACCTTATGCTCGCCAGGCAGACACTCAAGCCACTGAGCCACTGAGCTATCTCCCCAGGCCTAGTAAGTCTTTCATGAGAGTGTCAGACCAGGGGTGGCACTATTCTAATCATCTTTCAAGTGGCACTGCCTGGCCTCTCCTCCTGCCAATCCCCCCTCCAAACTAAGCGTCCCCTGTTGCTTCCACTGTGCACTGTCGGCACCTTGACACATATTTCTCTAGCTACATCTGTCTACCAGAATACTTTACTATTCTAATTAAGGCCACTACCTCACACACCTACTGTTTCCTACAACTGGTGTGTAGATAGCCCAGGTGTTTCAACAGTAAATAATTTTTCCAATACATAATGGAAGGCTTACACAGACACGTATTAGAGTTTGTCTGGGCTTTCTGATTCTTCAGATGTCAAGTTACGAGTTACATGCAGTGTCGAGAGGTTGAAGCTGGGAGGTACATAACTTCTTCACAGTAGGGTGGAGGCAAATCAGGGCCTTGGGGGTGGCTTTAGGCAGGATTCAACTGAAGTTCAAACCCCTGAGATGCTCTTTAATTCAGAGCTCTAGTTACTTTCTCCTATGGCATAAACCTCAGAATTTTTCAAAGACTTTGCATTGTCTTCATGCTTTTGCCTCTCAAAGAGTATATTTCACAATATTTTGTATATTTTCAACATGTGCATAATGTCACAATGTCACTCCCATATCATGGTTGACTTTAAGAACTGGCTACTCTCCAACATGGAGATGGAGGGGTGAGACAGGGAGGGAACAGGGGAGAAAGGGGCTTCGATTCTTTAGGAGGAGGGTAATGTAGCAAGGGGGCCCCTACAAAGAGGAGGCTTGACTTGGTGGTGACCTTACAAAGGGCGCGGAGAGCTCAGAGCAGCAAGGATATAATGGGAAATCTGTAACCCAGCTTTAAGGGCTCTATTAGGAGATGCTAGAGAGAATCTTCAATAATACTCAAAGAATTTCATGCTATGGACACATATTGACACCACCATAAAAAACATATACATATATATGTTTATATATATAATATATATATTTATATAGAGAGAGAGATGAAAGAGAGAGAAAGAGAAAAGGACAATGGCAATGCTTTATCGTGTCACTTATTTTGGCCACAAGACTTCCCACATTTACACACTTGCAAGCTCCAGGAAACACACACTTTCCGATGACAACAGAAAAGGGAGCTCAGAAGCACTCATCTCTTTCTACTACTACAAATGTGTGCAAATGTGTTCATCCATGTGAATCAATGGAACCCAACTAATAGTACAAAACTCAGAGATGGTGTGCAGCTCCCAAGCATAAGCTTCCTGAGAGTGCTTTAAGCAAACACCTGGTAGGAGCTCTAGGTGCATGTCCTGGGAAGGCCCCCAGGGGGATCCCTGCCGGGTAACATCCAACCCAAGTACACACTTGTTTGGGCGACTTAAGAGTCCTTCTCTTTCTGGGTTCAAGTTCTCAGGCGCAAGCTGTAGGACCCTGCAATGTGCTCTACCTCCATTTCTAAGGGATGCCCTGGAAACCAAAAACATTGGTTTCACAGAAAACTGTGAGTCACATTATATGTATTCGCAGGTTAGCGGTTACTACTTACTTTCTTTTTATTTTTTTCTATCCTTCCTTTCAAAAGTTCTCCATTGATTACCCTGACACCTGCTGGCCAGGGCACAGCGGATTCTCTTTTTCCTTTCAACAAATTTCTCCAATCAAAGACATTTAGAGGTAATTTCTGCGACTGTTTAGCAATCCTTTCAGCTTTAGTATCTGAAGTAGCTAACTGCTAGCATTTTTTCATTGGAAACCATGAAAAACTTTTAAGGTAATTCCTCCGTTTCACATCGGCAGGATTTGACTCTGTGCAGAAATTCATACCTGCTGAGCTTAACATCCCCCCCAAAATTATAAACACGACATGGGCTAGCAGAAAAGCAAAACTGAATTTTCATAGCATCTTCCTGAATCACAGACAAAAACCAGAAAACAATAACTTGCTTTTCTTTTTTTTTTTAACTTTTTTCCACAATAAGGTCAGTTTCCAAACTGCTTAGCCAATAAAAAGAGTAAAACAATTATGTATCATATAAGCCATACTACTAATTACATATTTGTTATTTTTTTCAGTTCTTTTATTATGGATTTACTTCTAGCTCCAATTGAGTTCTGCAGACTGCCCCAGTTTTTGGCAAAGATATAATAAAACGACTACTATCTCATCAATCATACACAAAGCTATTGCACTTGCAAGTGTCTGCAATAAACAACAGAATTACTTCCCCTGGCTCTAGGAAACTCAACTGAGGGAGGTTTATAAAAGATTGTGCACAAATGGTAACATATATAATCTCTTCCATTATTCACAGCTCCTCAAAGATAAACCACCTTGAGAGGAAACTGCCTAATTAAAAACTGTATCTTAGTTAACATCAAGAAAATTAAGAGTTTGGAGTTTTAATTTAGGCATTTAAAACTGCAAATTTTGTAATGGTGTTGAGTAATCATGTTATTTTATGCGGGGCGTGTACTGCTCTTTTATAGTCCTATAACTTTGTGAGAAAATTTCTTAGATATCTAGAAAGAAAAGTAAAATTTATTAAGTATTCTATTAAAATATGCTAGACCCTGAAGGCATGTTTTACGTGAACATAAATCTTAATGTATTTGGTAAAAATACCAGAGATCTAATTTAAGGAACAGTTCAGAGGCGCAATACATTGCCTTGCTCTGAAGATCTTTGCAACTTTAACTCCATAGTTCAAAATAAATCACTGGTTTTTCTTTGTTAGTCTTTTTATTATAATTGTTTTCCCAGGCCATAAAAATGTAAAATAAAATGCACTTTCATCGTAAGGAAATAATTCATATTTCAGAAATAATCAGAAAACCCTTTTTCAGGTCCAGAGGAAAACCCTGGGCAGCCTATGACATAATCAAGATTGCATATCAGAGTCAAACTCTCCCAGCTGGGCGCTGCATTTGCACTTAGCTATTCCATTCTGTTTAACTTCCGAAATTAATTTAAACGTTTCACCTTGAATCTAAAGGTAGCATGCATTTCTAAAGTAGAAAGTTAATGGTCATATAAATTTGGCAATGAAGACAAGAAAATATAACAACGTGGAAACCTGTAAATTCAGCACCCTTATTTCCATACTAAATCACAGACCTAGTGCTTGCTGAATGAGATTGTTTAAGCATTTTTTTATTACGTAGAACTGACTAGAAAGTCGCCATTGATTAAAAGCTGCAAATACAAATGCCAAGGATTCTGAGCACTTGGGCTAGTCTAGACATTTTTAGACAGTGCCATTTTCTTAAAGACTTCAAGCTCAAACTGCAGGCGAAGGGACATATTGCATAAGATATCACGTGCTTGCTGCAACTGTATGCATGTTATTGAATTTTTTAGAGCAACCCATAATGATGAATAATTTAAAAGTTAATAAAATATTCAATCTGACTGATCCATTGGTTTAATTTTAAAATAAAGATGACTAATAAAAGAGTTACACATCCTTATCAAATTCCAGGCACGAATGCATGTAAAATGCAACCCACACGGAGGGAAAACACCAGCAGGCACACGGAGGCGGCGGCGGGGGCGGAGGGTGAGGGGCGGGGAGAGGGGGCTTGCTCTGTTTTAGCACCCGCTTCAGTAAGTTTGCACTGGCCGAGTTTAATTGTTTGGAGGGGTCGGCCAGGCTGCACTCTCCACAGAGCCAAGAGAAAAACAATTAGGGAGGCGCAAGTTTGGCCGGAAGAGCCCTTTGGAAAGGGTCCGTTCCCTTCCATCGCTCCTGCCCCCAGGGTGGCTGGATGAGGCGAACCCTTAAAGAAGCACCTGCAGCGCAAGACCCGAACAGGAATCCCGCTGCCCCTCCCGGGGTGGGGGGCGTGACTGATGCCCTCCGCGGTGCTCAGGCTCGGGATTTCTGCCCACGGAGCTCGCCCAGGGCTCCAGCAGCCACAACCTGGACCGGCGCGGCCGCCGCGCCCGCTCCGCCCGCAACGCGCAACTGCTCGCGGTGGCGAGGCGCGGGAAGGGGCGCGCGTGCTTCCGTAGGGTGTGCACGGGGGTGGCCGGAGGGCGCGGAGGGAAGTGACTGCGGCTGTCCCCCTTTCCTTCGGGAGAGAGCGAAGTGTACAAAGAATCCAGGCGAGAGATGCAGAGGGGAATAGCAGGGGAGAAACAGTTTTTCCTCATCGCCAGGGACTCGGCCCCCGCGCGACACAGAATCACTGCCGCGCTGTGACCTCGGCGTGGGGCCGTCCGCCAGCTCTCCAGAGAGGCACCTGCGCTAACCGCGGGCGGGGCGAGTCCCAGTCGTCGCAGGGCGGGAGGCTGATGCTGGGCGCGGCCAGGACTGGGGCGCTTGAGGGCGGCAGCCCGCGTCCCGGTTCGCAGTGGCCTGAGAGTCTGGTTGCGATCATTAGAGGTACAGTGGAGAGCAGGTGCAACGAGGCCGGCGGCGCAGCCACGCCGTGCCTGAGCCACACGCGATCGAGTCCGCGGCGTCCACTCCCTTCGCTCCGGGCGGTGGACTCGGTCCCCGCGGTCCTCCCCGGCGCAGCCTTCCTCCTGCCCCCCGAACTCGGGTCGCCCCTTCCAGGACAGATCTAGAGGAAGCCTGGGGGGCGGGGAGGACGCACAAACCAGATGTGCAGAGGACCTGAAAGTCACCTGAACAACTCGGCAGCGCACGCTGAGTCCTGTGTTTTTTAAAGCCCGTTTTGCTTCTGTGTCTCCCTTTTTTTACTCAACTTAGGAAAAGCTCGGGCCACGCCACTCCTGCAACTTTTCCACTCCCAGGCCCGGCGCCAGGACTGGGTGACACCGCGCGGTTCCGCGGACCCCGGGTCGCCCTGGTCTCCAGGGCGCAGCGCACAGCCCCGAGCCGGGTCGGTCGATCGGGTGGCTATGATTCGGAACCCGCGCTGAGTCTGGCGGCGGCGGCGGAGGAGGAGAAGGAGGAGAACTCGGTGCCCGAACCTCTCTGGCCACGGGTCCCGGAGCGGCCCGAGTCGGCTCTCTAGCCCCCGGCGCCCCTGAGCTGAGGGGCTGCCTGGCGCCGGTACCTGCGTCCCGGATCGCCGGAGCTCCGGCAGCGCCCGCTGGCCCCGAATTTCCCCCCGATCTCCACCGCCTGACTTCGCCGCACTTTGGGGCGCCCTCGGCGCGCGCGAGTCCCCGGGGATTGCTCCCACGCCCGCGCCCCGACCTCACCTCTGCAGAGCCGGGGGACTCCGAGGCTGAGCCCGAGCAGAAGCCAGGCGGCCGCCGAGCGCGGCATGCTGCGGACGCCGAGGGCCGGGCCGAAGACGCGGGAGGGGACCCCGCCCGGGCGGACTCCGGGCTGGTGAGGGCCGGGTGTGCGGCGTCGGAGGAGGACGGCGGGGAAGATCGGAGCCAGAGCCGAGGAGGAGAAGGAGGATGACGCGGAGCAGGACAAGGAGGACCGGGTTCCGCCCTGCGCTGCCTGCGCCGGGCAAAGGCGGCCGAGCCGGGACCCAGCCGGGCGCGCTGTGTACAAACAGAGCGGCGTGCGCCCCGCGCCGGCTCTTATCCGCGCGCCGCCCCCTGCGCCGTTCCCCTCCCCCTCCCTCCCTCCCTCCTGCTCCCCCGCCTCTGCGCGTCTCCACGCCGCTCGCCTCCTGGTGCTCTCCGGTCTTTTTCCCTCCCTGCTCTCCGCCTCTCCTCCTCTCTCCTCTCTCTCCCTCCCTCCTTCCCCACCCGGTGCTGGAGCCGCGGGGAGGCGCCCCAGCCGCACCCTGGCACCTGCTACCCCCAAGTCGTCCGGGCGGGCGCGCACCCGGGGTCTCGCAGGGGGAGCCCAGCAGTGAGTGAGACTCTGGGGGGCCCCCGCTGGACACACACTGGAGTCCCCTCAACTTCTTTCCGCAGCAAGGCGGGGAAGAGAAGTTGGGGATTCCTGAAGAGTGGCTCTCGGGCCGCAGAGCTGCGGGAGAGGTGGGAGCTGCGGGAGCTGATTCTCCCGCGTTCCCTGGGAGAGGCCCGGGCGCGGTGCCCTAGTCCTGCGGCGGGGACGCGGCCGGGGGCGCCAGGGTCCTTAAGGATAGAGCGGGCTGGAGGCTCGCGGGCAGCCCAGGCCGAAGGGTGGAGCCGGGAGGAGGCGAGGACGTGCCTGCCGTTAAGCAAGCGGGACAACTGTTTCAGATGAGAAATCAGCGGCGAGCTTGCAGGGGAAAAAAAAATTAAAAACCAAGGACAAATTCCCAGAGCATCAGTCAGGCAGATCAAATTTCGCTGCTATCCCAAAACTAAAGTAAATGGATTGGGTTTTGCCATTGAAACTGATTCAACCAAAAACCCAGTCCCTGGCTCGCAATCCTGTTTCTCCTGTTCTCCCTTAGAATGACTGCTGACTGTACGCGCATCCATTCTGGTCCTGCGGATTCCGAACGAAATCACGCCCTCTCTCTTTCTGTAGAGAAACAGGGCGCTGGGAAATGGAATCTATCTGGAGAGCAAGAAGTAGGAAAGAAGAGGTACTAAGGAAGGGCGATCAGCCATTTGACTCCCGAGGGCAACTTCCTTTCCCCGAGCGCTTGCAGCTCCCGCCTGTACTGTGGAAGGCGAGGACGGCTAGGGCGCCCAGCGACGCTGCGCTGTAGCGAGCGGCTGAGGTTTTGAGGATCGCCGCGCGGGCAAGGGAGGGAAAGATGAGAACCCTCGCGCAGCAAGGCCTGTGCAGACCTTTATACGTCTGGGAAGGTGAAAGGACATCTTAAAAGCCTCATTTTGCAAGGGCAAGAAGGAGTTGGTTTACTTCCTGTCTTTTATGCTCACAGCCAAAGAAACTAGAATAAAACAACATACATTATCCGGAGTCACAGCAAAGTAGTTCCAAGCAGGTCCAACTTTCTGGCCTATTGGTACTGAGTCCTGAAAGTGCTTGCTGCCACGCGGCTCTGTGGTCACTTACCTTGTGGAAAGAGATGTCTTACACTGGTTTTAAGGTATTGTCCAAAAGGAAATTTTTTACTCTAGCTTTTTTTTTTTGTATCAGGAATCGAACTCAGAACCTTGCGCTTGTCGAGCAGACGCCGTGCCTGCGCTGCTGAGCTATCTCTTTGGCGAAAAATCCTTCCTCTTGGCTATTCAAAATCAGTCTGCCGGGAGACAAGCAAAAAGAACGGGTTAAATGTACTGATTTCTTTCCTATCTCATTCTTTATTTCCCCTATTTTTGTAATATATAGTATTAGTAAACATAGTATAAGGTTAAAAATTTTTTGGCAATATTTATGTTACTAAACACCCTTCTTTTAGTTTAGAGCTTTTAAAAACTCCAGTGAGCAAAGCTAAACTTTTAAATGTTCACATTACACCCATACAGTGGTACCCACCTGTAAAAGGTCATTCTTTACTGCCTCCTACAACTTATGGAAGATATTGGAAATTTAGTATCTTTACTTTTTTAATAAAAATTGGTATATACTGTTAAATGCATAGCTGTGCATGCATACTCATTCGTGCTTTGAAAATACTTATTGATAATTACCATCTACCAGTAAACCTTTCGTTGTAAAGATTCCAGGCAGTTTACTTAATTTACATTTATAGAACTCACTTAACTCTAACAGAATTCGTATGTAGCCCTTTCAGAAGTGAAACATAAGGCTTGGTAAAAGACCACCCAGATTGAATAATAGAAGACAGAGAAGAAAACGGGATCAAGTCTGTTACAAATCTCACCTAGCGTGTCTGGAGCCCTTACCTAATCTTCTGTTACCCAACTTGGAGTTTTATGGCTTCTCCACATATGGGCTGAAAGGGCCAAAAATGGATCTGCACATCCCTGGAGAGCAGCACTTCCCAGGCTGTTGTCTGCTGGCTTTCTTTTCCCATGATGTTAGTATGTTTGGGGTGGGGTGCTTCATGGCCAAATCAGTGTGCAAAGCCCACATACCAAAGTGGCCTCTAGGAGAGTCTTGATGACTCAGCATGCTCAACACTTGATGTGGTGTGAGATTAAGAAAATTTTCCAGAAGCGTACAATCCAGGACTTCGCCAACTTTCTTCTTCTGCCCCGTACCCCTCCATCTCCTCCTTTGATGATGACATGCCTTTTCTAAGAACACCTTTTAGCATATTGCAGACTGTGTCACAAGGCCTATCACTTGAAAACACTGTCCTTAAAACAGAACAAAATGGCAGAAAAACTGAAAGGAATCCTGGAAAGTTTCCTTGCAGTCCGGGGCATACTGTGTGTTTCTCTTCTCCCACAATTCATATGCTGAGGTGTAAATTCCAGGTATGATGGTCCCTGATGGTAGAGTTTGGAGAAGCAGTTAGTCCATGAGGATGGAGCCCCTGTGGATGGGATTAGCTCCCTTAGAAGGAAAGACACCAGAGGGATGATCACTTTCTTCTCTAGGCCATGCAAGGATACAATAAGAAGACAACACTGTGGACTGGGAAGTCTCCCTGAATACTAAATCTGCCTGCACAGTGATTTCGGTTTCCCAGATTCCTGAATCAACACATTCTTCAGTTAGCGGTGATAGCACCCCAAACTAAGGTAGTTTTGTTTTATTTTGCTTTTCTGAAAATTATCTCATTAGTTAGGAATTTGGTTTCTAGAGCCCTCAGGGCCTATCTGAAGTGAACGCCTTCTGTACTCCTGGAATGCCTTTAGCTCCATGCCAGCTACCTCCCAGACCTCTGAGCTCTCATCTGTAAAGTGGTCTTGGAATAGTGTGGTACTCCTAGTGGTGCCCAAAGGGGTGGAGGGGAGCAGTGAGGAAAGATGCTACCAATACAAAGGCCATAATCATGTATATAAATTTTCTTCATATCTGTCATTGTTCTCTATTTCCCACTCTCTTTCACCTACTTAGAACTTTGCAACTCACCTCTCAATTTGACAACTAGCAAAAAACACTGAATGGACTGTTTCTTATTATCCCTGTAACTATTGAGTATTTTCAATAGGCTACATGCAGGTAAAATCTTAGATTTTTTGAACAAGCTATATTCAGTACTGCCTAATTCAGCTGGGAACTGGATTTCTGACCTATGGATCTGAGACCTAATAAATTGTTGTTGTTTTACACTGCTATATGTGTAGCAATTTGTTTTCCAGCAAAAGAAAACCTTTTTTTTTGGTTCTATAAAGAATTAATTTAACTAAATGGACTTACTTTTGTTTCTGAAGTGACTTCCATTTATTTTGATACATCTTTTCCCCATGGTGATTTACAGGATCTTCAAGCCAACATAAATATTTTATAAATATTTGAATATTTGGGTATATACCTGGACAACAGCTCAGCAATATCTTTAAAGCCCTGAAAAGTAAAGACTAGACACAATTACTAGGTACAGTGAAACTCTGCTGCAAATATTTCTGAGGTTAGAAGGCACCACACACCTGTTCAACTAAGAAAACCACCCTTACAACACAGGATGATTTTATTT